>QODF01000031.1:1960568-1982272 GCA_024372805.1 Oostethus manadensis | reverse complement strand
TACAGGGAACGAAGCGCCTGGATTAGGTGGTCCTATACCCCATATTCCCAGAGCACTCCTTACAGTATTCCCCGAGGAACACGGTCGAATGCCTTCTCCAAGTCCACAAAACACATGTAGATTGGTTGGGCAAACTCCCATGCACCCTCAAGGACCCTGCCGAGAGTATAGAGTTGGTCCACAATTCTACGACCAGGACGAAAACCACACTGCTCCTCCTGAATCCGAGAATGGACTATCCGGCGGATCCTCCTCTCCAGAACCCCTGAATAGACCTTACCGGAAAGGCTGAGGAGTGTGATCCCACGATAGTTAGAACACACCGTCCGGTCCCCCTTCTTGAAAAGCGGGACCACCACCCCGGTCTGCCAGTCCAGGGGCACCGAACCTGACGTCCACGCAATGCTCCGAAGTTGTGTCAACCAAGACACGCCCACAGCATCCAGGGCCTTAAGTAACTCCGGGCAGATCTCATCCACCCCCGGGGCCTTGCCAAGGAGCTTTTTGACCACCTCGGTGACTTCAGCCCCAGAGATAGGCGAACCCGACTCAGAGCTCCCAGGCACTGCTTCAATGTTGGAAGGCTTGTGGGTGGGATTGAGGAAGTCTTCAAAGTATTCCCTCCACCGGTCCACAACATCTCGAGTCGAGTTCAACAGCACACCGTCTTCACCATACACGGTGTTGACTGTGCACTGCTTACCCCGCCAGAGACGGCGGATGGTTGTCCAGAATCTCTTTGAAGCCATCCGGAAGTCGTTTTTCATGGCCTCTCCGAACCCCTCCCATGTTCAGGTTTTTGCCTCAGCGAACGCCAGAGCTGCAGAGCCCTTGGCCTTCCAGTACCTGTCAGCTGCCTCCAGAGTCCCATGGGCCAAGACTGCCTGATAGGACTCTTTCTTCAGCTTGACGGTATCCCTCACCACTGGTGTCCACCAACGGGTTCTGGGATTACCGCCACGACAGGCACCGACTACCTTACGGCCACAGCTCTGATCGGCCGCATTGACAATGGAGGCACGATACATCACCCACTCGGATTCAATGTCCGCTGCCTCCTTCGTAACTTGGTCAAAGCTCTCCTGTAGGTGGGAGTTGAAACTCTTTCTGACATGGGACTCTGCCATACTTTCCCAGCAGACCCTCACAATGTGTTTGGGTCTGCCAAGTCTGAGCTGCATCCTCCCCCACCATCAGAACCATCTCACCACCAGGTGGTGATCAGTTGACAGCTCCGCCCCTCTCCTCACCCAAGTGTCCAAAACATGTGGCCGCAAGTCCAACGACACAACCACAAAATCAATCATCAAACTGCGTCCCAGGGTGTTCTGGTGCCAAGTGTACATGTGGACACCCTTATGCTTGAACATGGTGTTTGTTATAGACAATCCGTGTTGAGCACAGAAGTCCAATAACCAGACACCGCTCAGGTTAAGATCAGGTGGGCTGTTCCTCCCAATCATACCTCTCCAGGTCTCACTGTCGCAGCCAACATGAGCGTTGAAGTCACCCAGCAGAACAAATGTATTCCCCAAGGGAGCACTCTCTAGTACTTCCTCTAAGGACTCCAAAAAGGGCGGGTATTCTGAACTGGTGTTTGGCGCATAAGCGCAAACAACAGTCAGGACCCGTCCCCCCACCCGAAGGCGTAGAAAAACTACCCTCTCGTTTACTGAGTTAAACTCCAACATGCAGGCTTGGAGCCGGGGAGCAACAAGAATTACCACCCCTGCCCATCGCCTCTCATTGCCGGCAAGACCAGAGTCGAATGAAGTCCAGCCCCTCTCGAGAGGACTGGTTCCAGAGCCCTTGCTGTGCGTTGAGGTGAGTCCGACTATATCTAGCCGGAATTTCTCCACTTCACGCACCAGCTCAAGCTCCTTCCCCGCCAGAGAGGTGACATTCCACGTACCGACAACTAACTTCTGTAGCTCGCCATCGTGCCTCGCCTCCGGGCCTGGCTCCAGAGGGGGGCCCCGGTGACTCGTGTCTGGGCGAGGGAAAACGAAGTCTATTGTTATTGTGCATCATTGGGGTCTATTGAGCCACTCTTTGTCTGGTCCCTCCCCTAGGACCTGTTTGTCATGGGTGACCCTACCTGGGGCATGAGAGCCCCCGACAACTTGGCTCCTAGGATTATTAGGACACTCCTCCACGATAAGGTGGAGTTTATTTTCGGGACATTTTCTTTTTTTGTATCTACGCCACAACATGTATATGCATATACAGTATACACGCAGTAGCAAAAGAAATTTTTTTAGCTTTACATATCTACATGAGTTAAATATCAAAGTGGCCCCTGCACCCGTTCATTTTTTGGTATGTGTCTCCGGTGGAAAAAGTTTGGACACAACTGTGCTAACTAAAAGTGATATCTGACTTCCAATTTGTTGGTATTTCTAAATATATTTTACCCAAAGGAGATCAAGAAAAAATGTGTTCCATTGTGAAGTTGTCTTTTAGTTGTTAATATGTGTAATGACACCTGCTCCCAAAGTAACAAGACCCACTATTGTAAGTATATTACAGGTTAAATTAGCACTATGGAGGTTCCACTACATACAGTACTAAAACCGTGGGATAGCCATCAATGAGCATCTTTGCTGTTGAAACATTGCCCCCCCTTTGAAACTTTTGCTCTTTAATTCACAGGGCCCACCGGGTGCGTCTGGACCAAAGGTAATCAAGTATATGCTGTGCCAGCTGAGGTCACTTGTTAAGTACTTTTTTGACAAGTGTATTTAACGAAAGTGCTCAGGTCTGCCCTTTTGGAAGTTTGCTGGCAGGATCCTGATGTAGAAAAATATATTTATATATAAAATAACATGACGCGAGCACTACCCAAGCTCCCTGAGCTCATTTTGGTTTATGTTCAAGAGGGACCAATAGTAGCTTTCTTAAATATTAGCTTTGATATTTGCTACTAGCAGTGGCTTCAATTACATCAAAATGAAGGAAGACATGTGTGAATTAGACAAGCAATTATATAAGCAAGTATAGATGACAAATGTGTTCCTAGCTTTGCTTGCTTTTAGCTTTTTACCTGTAATAAAGATTTGGAGTGCACGAGAAAGCAGAAATGTAGCTCCGTTTGAACAAATGGTACTTTAAGTAACATTGTACAACACAGCAGCAATAGAACCAATGTTGTAATAGCAGTTTGGCAAAAACTCAATCATATTATGAGAAACAAACCCAAAACCAAATAAGGTTGTCATTTTTGGAAAATTTGGTTGGGGAAAAAGTTACAGTATTATGGCAAAAAAGTAAAAATACTCTAGGAATAAAGACATAACATTATGACAAGAACATCTAAGATTATTTATTTGTGAAGAACGTTTAAATATTTGGAAAATTTAAAATAGATCCGCATAAATAGGCAAAAAAGCAAAAAATGGTGTTATATTTATATACACGCGGCAGCAACAGAATCAATGTTGTAATAGCATTTTGATAAACTAATACAAAAGCAACAACTTCAATAATGATTTGGAGTGCATGAGAAAGCATAAAAGTAGCTCTCTTAGACTAAATAGTAATTTATTTAAGTACATTTCACAACACAGCAGCAACAGAACCATTGTAATAGCATTAAGGAGTAAACTGTGTGACTTTTGCATTAGTAATAACACAATTGACATTTCACAATGCATGCAGAGGTAGAAAAAACTGTTGGATGCTGACTACTTATAATCCGCCAAATGCAGCTATACCAGCATCTTGTGACGTTTAAAAAAATTACATCAAGAGGTTTCCTACAGCCACAGCCATTTTTTTGGACCACTCCTCATCAATTGTTGAAGACTAGATGGGTAATCTAATCGAGGTGTGGAATTTGGAGTATTTGTGCTACATTATTTGGGCAAATGTATTGGGACACCTGCCCCCTGGTGGTTAACCGATTGCAAGATGTAAAAATGAAACACAGAATTGGTCCTCCTTTGCAGACACAACTGGAACTCTTCTGAGAATGCTTTTTTGGTCGTAACGTCACCCTTCTAAGCTTTCATCTGCCATGATGTTAACATCACAGACAATTTAGGGCATTTAATGAAACCAAAATGCACTTTGACTTACCTGTTTTTGTGTAGGGCGACTCTCCGGTGTCAGTGGATGCATTTCCAGGGCTACCAGGACTTCCTGGAAGAGATGGAGAGCCAGTAAATGTTTTGTATACACTGAAAAGTTGACAATAGCCAACTGTCAGGGGCCTTAGCGCACACCTCAATTGTTTGATGCGGATAATATTCCTGCTGTTTTAGGGAAAGCCAGGATTCCAAGGAAAACCTGGGCCAAGTGGAGACCCAGGACCCCATGGTCCAGTTGTGAGTAAATGAGTTAGGATGCATTTTGCACACAACAATATAGGCGTTATTGTGGTGGTTTGGTTAACAGGGGCCTCCAGGCCGTGCAGGGACTCCAGGATCTAAGGTAAGCATGTAGCCTTACGTGTATTTAAAAACAAAACATTAACCAAAAACTAAGTCAATAGGAAATGTTTTGTTCTTTTTTTAGGGTCAAGAAGGTTTAGGTGCTTCCCCAGGACCACGTGGACAAAAGGCAATTCATTTTTACGCAGACGCTTATAAGTGTATGATTACATCTATGCCAAAGAAGGGAACATAAATCTTTTTTTTATTTTACAATGGGATTTCTGTGTTAACACCATTGACAGGATTTTCTATTATTATATCTATGTAGGGAAGACAGGGCATACCAGGACCACCAGGACCCCCGGGTCGGATTAAGGAGTTCTTCACTGAGAGCCTTGTGTTAAAGGTACAGTACGTGTCCAGGTGATAACAGACACTTTATACATATTTATTTTTTTATTACATACTGCTGACGGCAATGAAATACAATAACATGTACGTGAGGGTGTGTTATCATTTGCTGGTCAGGGTGCCAAAGGTGACAAAGGCGATACAGGAGATAAAGGCTGCAGTGGCCCTCCAGTAAGTTCTTCCACACAAAAGTCCAATGATGAGAGAAAAAGTTTTAAAGTTACAAGAATAAAGATGTCATATTAGGCAAGGCAGGGAAGAATATTTGTATGGCACATTACATGCACTGGACAATTCAATGTGCTTTACATAAAACATTAAAATATTACAATAAAGAAAAAAGACTGAAGTCGCTTTTACGAGAAAAAACTTGAAAATATGTGGCTGTATGATGAGAAATGTTTAATAGTTTAATACGGTATGTAATTATATTATGACAGATAAAACTCGTTATTCCTCTATAATTATGTTTTGTCATTTTAATTTTATTCTTGTTTTATTTGAATGTTTCATATTTTTTCTCTTACTAATATTAGTTTTTCCTCATAATTTTTTCTTGTAATATTTTATTTCAACATTATTTCTTATTTTACGGCTTCATTCTCACAAAGTTATGACTTTTTCTTGTAGCATTACTCATAAATAGTTTTATAAATTATAACAATGTCGCTTTTTTGTCATAAAATATCAATTTTATTCAGATATTCTCAAATCAAATACGTTCTTTATCTTTATTCTTGTAATATTAGAATTTTTTATTCTACATATTACAACTATCTTCTTATAAAATGTAAACAACCCTTGCTGAATTACAACTTGATTCTCTATTTTTTTTTCTTGTAATATTACTTTTTTTGTATATTATGTTTTTTTCATTGATGTAGCATTTTTGTCATAAAATGTCACTGTTATTCTCGTCAAAATTAAATCATATATTTCAGTCTTACTCTTGAAATATTACACCTTTTTTTCTCATAACATTCTCCCCCATAAATTGACACCTTTATTCTTGTAATGTGTTCTTCCAAATATCTCAACTCTGTTCTCGTAAAAAAAGAAATATTTTATTATTGCAATAAAAATACATAGTATGAATATAATTGTTCTTGTATAATAAAGACTTCATTTTTGCAATATTTCAACCTTTATTGGTAGCCTCTAGTGGGATTTCCTTTTTCCTTGTAAAATGACAACTTCTGCAATATTACAATGTTATTATCCCAATATTTCCACCTCATTCAAATATTTTTATTATAATATTTACTGTACATAAAGTATATGTTCTTTGTTCATAACACTTAAAAAACTGTAGTTTCAATTATTGCATTTTTTTAGTGTAATATTAATACCAATACTGTAATTCAGTTATTTTGTTCACAAATAAGCAGTTCAGTTTGGCCCTAATTGTGTTGGTGTTTTGTCCCCAGGGAGACCCTGGTGAGGGCTTCTACGCAAAAGGAGCAAAGGGAGACAGAGGTCAACCGGGTGCAGAAGTAAGATCATGTGTTATACTGTATATTTGATACCTTTTGTTTTGTTTGTTCTCTAAAGTCCACGTTTTAAGTAGCAAGTATTTACGTATGTTGAACAGCAGAGGACAGTCATGTAAAGTAAGGAAGCCAATTGAGTCTTTCATTATTAAAATGAGTTGTTTAACATTGCATAACACCTGAAGAGTCCACCTCTTTTTGACTCCTGAGTGAGTTCACAGTAACTTCGTAGCGGACACCTCCCTCCAAGGCAGAGGCAGTGAATAATGCAACAGAGGTCCTCCTCAGTCACAAGCGTTTATTGCTTTTATGATGACTGGCATGTAATGTGTCTCCACCAAAAATAACATTAATGGGAAAATAAATTGATGCATGCCAGAGGCGCTGTGTCAACGGTTCTCTTTGTAACAAACACAAGTGTACTGATTGAGTCCACAGATCAAATGTCCTCACTGGACTTAATTGTCCTTGTAGGGAAAGATGGGGAAGAATGGTGAACCTGGACAAGCTGGATATATGGTAGGCATGTTCTTTGCAGGCCGTGTGCGTGTGTGTGTGTGTGTGTGTGCATGTGTGTGTGTGTTAATGATAACGTATAGTTGTTTTTAGGGAAGGTCTGGTTCTAGGGGCGATCCAGGGTATGCAGGAACACAGGGAGTGATGGTCAGCCATTACTTATCACCCATATACATAATCCAATAGTAATTGGCTGCCATGTTTTATTAAAAGCAACAACTGTGTGCTCTGTCATCTTTAGGGTGAAAAGGGGGATAGAGGTCCTCCCGGTCCACCTGGGGAAATAAATGTAATCATATTCTTCTAATCACGGGAGGAAAATATTTTTAAATTTGATTTAAATTGCACTTAAACTTTTCAGATAGTGGATGGGCTGCTAAAGGGGTATCAGGGAGATCAAGGGTTTCCCGGAGAACCAGGACTAGTAGGACGCCAAGGTAAATGATAAGACTCGGGTTGTAGGAGGAGTGGCATCAAATGAAATTAAATGACAGTTGTATGTATTTTTTCAGGTGTTGAGGGATTTCCTGGACCAAATGGCCCACCAGGTGTTCACCAATCTAGCTGGGTACAACATATGGGCAAATGTATTGGGACACTTTAGCCACAGGAAGTGAAAAAGAAACGTGTGTGTATAGCCCTCTCTCTGAAAGAATTCCTACAAGACAAATGGTGCGTTACTGTGGGACGACTACTTTTTTGCCCAGTCATTTAGGACAGGCCAGAACAAGGGTGTCGAAGGCAAAACAGATTTTACATTATCTGTAACAAAAATTAAATCATTAGCAACCAGTCCAGGGCTGCCTCTCACCCAAAGTCAGCTGGCATAGGTTCCAGCATACCCCCGCGAACCTAGTGAGAGCAAGCGGCATAAAACATGGATGAATGGATATTATTAATCATTAGTACCAACAATTCAGCTTTCCCTACATTATACCTTTTGCTTCTTTTCCCCATTGCTGCTGTTTGCGGTTAGTTTGTTTAACTTAATTTCTACAATGTGCCACCAGCCAATAAAAAAAATAAGCTGCGGTCCACAAACGTCCTCTGGGCTGCACTGAGTGTTAAGAATACTTGATAGAACTGCCTGATTGTCTGAGAACTGTGTCACAAGACTTTTGCCCATATTATGTACAAAATGTACCAATCCACAGCATCCCATTGCTCATCATCTCTCACTAATCTTTGATATCTCATTACAGGAGAATCATTTCACAACATTCCAGGTCCACAAGGACCTGATGGGTTTCCGGGTCTGAAAGGAGACCCTGGGGAACCAGGTGATATTTATACAGGGCCTTCTGGTCCAGAAGGGCATCCTGGTGATCAGGGGCCGCCCGGGGACCAAGGCCCTCGTGGACCTCCAGAAGAAAAAAGTATGTGCAGATGTTAAAACAACAGGATGTGAGAATTCAAACAGCATAACACACCAAAAATGCTGTAATTATAATCTGAGAATTTGTTTATGTAAACCAGTCAACAGGAAGCAGGTAGGCTGTTATTTTAATTAACAACTTATTTTTTACATTAATAATGCTTTGGAGTGCAGAGGAAAACAAAATCGAAAACACAGCTTTCTCTAATCACACGGTCATTTATTAACATGCATATTGCACAACACAGCAGCAACAGATCCAATATTGGCCTAAACAGCGGTTAGGCCTTAGCTGCTCTGTCAGCATTAAGAGCACTGATGAGTTCATTGTAAACAAAAGTACAGCGTGTGAACCAAAAGCTGAATAGCACAATCACCATTTTAAGGGGATAGCTTGGATTTTTTTTGACATGAGGTTGTATGACATCCCCATCATTAGTGTAGTACATCAACAGTGACCTATCCCCCAATTAGTTCCATGAATCCAGTTCTGGTCAGATTTTGGTGATGAAGAATGTCAATCCGGTTAGTTGCTGAGATCACATAAGTGAAGCATTTTGCTTGTCAAAACAATATGCGCTCAAAAGAGTAATACATTAGACTGACAAACTTCCCTCCCTGAAAAAACAGACCTCACAAATCGCTCGACTTTACTTTTCTTCTTCTGTCATATTAATGGATGAGAGAAGGAGTAGAAAGTTAAATTACTAACCGGATCTACGTTCTTCATCACCGAAATCCGACCAGAACTAGACTCCCGGCAACAATTAGGTGGTAAGTCACTGTTGATGTACTACACTAATGATGGGGATGTATCGAAGAAAAGAGGTTGCAATAAACTGAATAAAGGTGTTCCTTGTATCATTTATCGTACCTACACTTACAGGCCATTAAATAATCTGCTTTTCCAAAGATAATGATAACATGTCAGATAATTTAACAATATAAGAAAAATTGATAAGATAACGCTATCCTTTTTATGTTTTGTTACAGCCCGATTGTTTCTCCACATAAGGATGCCAGCAAGGGGGATTAAAAAATACCAACCAAATATTATTTTTTTTCTTGTGTTTTTATAGCATCTTTGTTGCAACAGTTTATGTCTATGCTTTCTCTTCGACATCAAACGCTCTCACCAGAAAGCATTTACTGCACAACCAGACAAATGCTACAGTGCAGGACA
This sequence comes from Oostethus manadensis, assembly GCA_024372805.1. Taxonomy (NCBI): domain Eukaryota; kingdom Metazoa; phylum Chordata; class Actinopteri; order Syngnathiformes; family Syngnathidae; genus Oostethus; species Oostethus manadensis. Next base: position 1,972,924 of record QODF01000031.1, on the reverse strand, counting down.
CACACTGTAATTTATGAGCTGCTGTGAAGACAAATTAAGTACATTCCATTAAATGAAAGAAAAGTATGAACACTGTTCTGTGTTCTCTTGCAGATGGCAAAATAGTCAAAGGTCAGCCAGCAATGAAGGGAGTCAAGGGTATCACCGGACCGCGCGGATATGATGGGATGTTTGGAACGAAAGGTAGGAAAATTGGAATGCACATACCGGCGGTTGGTTTCATTGACATTTTTTACAGGGGATAAAGGTGAGCCCTGCTATGAGTGTACAGCAAAAGGATTACCAGGTCCACTGGGTCCACCTGGTCCACCAGGACAACCAGGTAAAAAGAGATAACAATATTCATGTGTGTCAAGACATGGAATATTTTCGTAATAGTTAGGATCAAAAGTATCATCCCAAAAACCTATACAGTATGTGTACCAGTACACATAAGTAAACATTTTCTTTATACGCTCAGGATATAATCAAGGACCAGGGGAGAAAGGTGATACGGGCTTCCCAGGACTTCGAGGCGTACCTGGAAGTCCAGTGAGAAAATATAGATGACAATGTTCAGTTGTTGGCTTTTGTTTACTCATTTGCTCTTCTGTCAAGGGTCTTGCTGGTATAACAGGAGTTCCAGGCTTCCCTGGAAAAAAAGGAGAACCATATTCCTATATTAGTCCAGGGCTAAAAGGCGAGAGAGGAGACCCAGGATACTATGGCAATCCAGGAAGAGACGGCCTCTCTGGGTCTCATGGGTCATCTGGTCCCAAAGGTGTTCAAGGTCCTCCAGGGGATTCAGTAAGAATGTTTTTTTTTACAATGCAAAGTTTTTTTTTTAAAGGTTTGATCACATTTATAGTATAATAAGCATTTTTATCTGTAGAGTCCTGACCATGGTGGAAAGGGAGACAAAGGCTTCCCAGGTCCACCTGGCCTTTCAGGCAGACCAGGACCGCAAGGCTACCCTGGGGCATTTGGATATGGCCCTGCTGGACCCCCAGGAACTAAGGGAAATTTTGGGGTACCTGGCTTTCCTGGGCAACCTGGAATTCCAGGTAAATAAGCATGTTGATCTCCAGTTGGTACAGCTCTGAAAGACAAGCAGATGGACTTTGTGTGCCTTTTCTTCTGTTCCACTGGTAGGCCAAAAAGGAGAACCAAGTTACACCAAAGGTCTTCCTGGACCAAGTGGATTTAAAGGTCTACCTGGTTCACCTGGAAGACAAGGTAATCTGCATGGTTCTATCCAGCAATTATGCAGTATATGATGGCCGTCTCATTTGTTCTTACAAAGACAACTTGATTTCTAGGTGATCCTGGGCTTCCAGGTTTCATTGGCAGTCCAGGATTTCCAGGACAGAAAGGGGAAACTGGTGATGTATCATTTCCTGGACGCCCAGGAGACCCAGGAGAGAAAGGTTGTCAATATTCACACAAATTAGCCACTTGGAACTAACCACTCATGCAAAGTGAGGCATTAGTACCGTACTTTGTGTGCGTTATACAGGTGAGAAGGGGGCTCTTGGTTTCCCAGGCCCCACAGGTGTGGGTCTCCCTGGTCAGCCAGGTCAACAAGGTCACCCAGGTCTTCCAGGATTGAAAGTCAGTAATTCAAAGCAATCATTATAGTCTACAAATACTCAAAATAAAATTTAAGCTTCTACTTCTTCTCTCAGGGTGATGGGGGTTATGGATACCCGGGCCCCAAAGGCCTTCCAGGACCACGTGGAGATGATGGGGTTGAAGGAGCTAGAGGAGATCCAGGAAATCCTGGGTCACCTGCAAACCCGGGATTACCGGGAAATCCAGGGCCACCAGGAGAAAGAGGTTCTCATAATCTTTGGACAGTTATATAATGAGTAAGGATTCCATACTATCACAACCCTGTCACACGATGCATTCAGGAATGAAAGGGTTAACTGGACCACCAGGACCACTAGGACCTAAAGACTTATGTAATAATTCACTTCCTGGACCAGCGGGACTGGCAGGACGAGATGGTGCTACAGGGCCTCCTGGTCAGTGTTCTATTGTTGTTTTCAGTGGCATACTCATGTCATCAATGATGACCTTATCATCAATGTAATATTGTATCTTATCATTGCCTCTTTGTCCCACTCCCTTTCATAGGACCCGATGGATTGCCAGGTGAAAAGGGAAATAGAGGCTTTCCTGGGTTTGGTAATCCTGGCCCACCAGGTGAGTCTGGTCCTCCTGGACCAACAGTGCCAGGTCCCCAAGGGGCTACTGGACCAAAGGGAATTATGGGCCAAAACGGCCGAACGGGCCTACCAGGTAACGGAATGATTTACATCATCATTACGCAGTGCTATGAAAAGTCATTGATCATATGGAATTGACAAACTTAATTTAGATTAAATTAGATTAAACCTGTTTGTTTTTCTCAGGACTCAGAGGAGACCCAGGACCGGATGGGTTACAACTATTTGGGCCACAAGGATTGCCTGGTATTATTGGACCACCAGGCCAAATAGGTAGCTCAAAAGTAATACATGTCACAACAAGAAGATCCAGTAAGATTGACATTCTTGAAATTTAATATTTATAGGTGACCCCGGTCAGGATGGAATTAAAGGTTTCTGGGGTCCACCAGGAATGACTGGGGACACTGGTCCCAGGGGTCCTCCAGGGCCTCCTTCTCCAATATCAATAGATGTGACTGGACCCCCAGGAAACCATGGCCCACCAGGTGTCTAATTTTCCTTTCTTCTTTCTTTACCAGCAACCTGTTATTGATGCAGACTTCCCATACATCCTGGCAAGATCACACCAGAGACACTATCCATGTATTTTGCAATGAGTTCTCAACTCAATGGTGTTTATCACCGTCTTTACCAAATTGCTGGCACTCCCAACCTTTCATTTCTTTTAACAGTCACACTCAATTTAAAATGCACAGACAGTGAGTCAGCAACACATAGGGTGCTTTGTTCTGGCCATAGGGTGCTTTGTTCTGGCCATAGGGTGCTTTGTTCTCCAAAATGAAACAGCATAGGGCAAACGGACTAGTTTGTTACGTGCAATATTGTACAGTGGCAGTGTGCAAGACAGTACCACTGTGCAGAGAAGATAATATTTTTTCATTTTTTTGTCAAAACTGCATCATATTAATATTGGGACATTCAAAAACCGAGGTTTGACTGTTCTGTCTTAGGTGAACCAGGGCCAGTTGGTTTCTGGGGAGATACCGGAAGTATTGGAGTAAAAGGACGAAGGGGAAATGTTGGAGCCCCAGGGAAACCTGGACAAAGAGGTGCATAGTTTGTGTCCAAAAATTTGATACAATCGTAATTTAAAAAATGCTTTGATGTGCTGTGATCTTATTATCGTCCAGGTCCCACAGGTGAGCCTGGTATTGATGGCTCAGTCTTCTCAAAAGGAAATCGGGGACCTGCAGGTATCCCAGGAGATCCAGGAATTAGAGGCAGACCTGGTAAGAATTGTAATTTGGTTTAAGGTCTGCTGAAATACGAGAAGTTAATATAATGCTCTCATAGGGTCAAAAGGGACAAAAGGATACCAAGGGATCCCTGGACCACCAGGCATAAATGGGGCATCAGGTCCAAGAGGTTACAAAGGTTACAAGGGAGAACCAAATTATTATGGACATGGCCCACTGGGACCGATTGGACAAAAGGTGAAAAGATATTGTGTCCACAATAAAATGCATGTGTCACTTAGCCATAATGCTTGTTCATTGTCCCCAGGGGGAGCCAGGATTAAGCCATGCAGATACAATGAAGGGTGAAAAAGGAGAGCCCGGTATTGTTGGACCTGTGGGTCTACCTGGACGTCATGGATTCAAGGGAGAACCAGGACCCGATGGACAAAATGGTTCCTTCAACTGGCAATTTTTTAAAAGCTATTAGTACTGTACTGACTTTTATCCTTACCCTTCTGCTCCAGGTTTACCAGGCTATCAGGGGCCAAGAGGTTTAGATGGGCCTCCAGGACGGAAAGGACACAGAGGGCCAAATGGACCCCCAGGCAAATTCCCTTATTAAATAGTTACACTAAATGAATACACTAATACACTAAATCGATGAAATACACTAAAATAATATACATTACATTTGATGTCTCATGGTTTTCTTCAGGTGCCCAAGGCCCACCTGGCCTTCTTGGTTCTGCAGGTCTGAAAGGGAACCAGGGACAGGATGGGATTCCAGGACCACGAGGACAGAAAGGAGATGCAAGTGAGACATAGGAAGTCCCTTGTGTTTCTGTTATAAGTAATGTCCATTCTACTGTTACGTGCTGTAGTTGTAAAATAACTGTGTTGGCAAATGATGCTTTCAATGTCTGGTTATAATTGGCTATAATGTATCATTCCTTGTCTATAGCTGGATTAGAGGGCCCACCTGGTCCACGTGGTCTCCCTGGTTCACCAGGTAAAGTCTCAAACTTATAAGCAATGGCAGTATCCTTATTTCTCCCTACTCTTAACTCATTTAGAATATATTAGGTTTGAGCAAAATGTCCATAACTCTACTTTAGTGAACATAGTCGGAAGGAATCAAGTATTGCCTTTCAACTCACATACCTTGATTCATATTGCTATTCAACAGGTGCTCCTGGGCAGCCTGGTTCTCCTGGCTTGCCTGTCACAGGACATCCTGGACCAAGAGGAGAAAAAGGACCTCCAGGTGCTCGTGGCGGCTCTGCTCAGAGGGGACCACCAGGAAGAGACGGGACATGTGTCCCTGGGGCAAAAGGTGACCGTGGACCTTATGGCGGTCAGGGTAGGCCAGGTGAGGGTTATATACTAATATGTTTCTAGGCCTGTATGACACTTAAGAGCCAGTTAATTAACCATACAATCTTGTGCTTTTCTTACACAATACAATTGTTTTGTGTCCTCAACTTGTATCAGACTGTATCTGTATTTGTCGTATGAAGGCTATCCTGGTCCAGCTGGACCTCCAGGCCCCCCAACACCTGGTTTGAAAGGGAACAGAGGAGAGCTGGGCCCTCCAGGAAGTCCAGGCTACACTGGACCCCGAGGAGAGCTAGGCAACCCTGGTCCACCTGTGAGCTGAAGCAGTCAATTGAAGTATTTTTCCGAACCAGAATTTTTTTCATAAAGGTTGATGGAAAACTTTTTGTCTGATTGACTTCCCAAGGGTCCAAGAGGCCGACCTGGGGATCCAGGACCAAGAGGTGATTCTGGCCTTCCCGGAATCAATGGGTTCCCTGGTAAAGAATGTTTTTAAACTATACTACATTTTGACATTGCAGTTAAATCAGGGGTCACCAAGCATGCTGCAGAAACAAAACTAAACAAAAAACAAAAATGGTAAAAATACAGCAAAAAGCACAATGAGAAAAAAACTAAATATTGACACTAACAAAATATTCTTGTAATATGACAGTGATCTATCAATTATTAGGTGACAGGGGAGATCCTGGATACATCCCAGGCCCAACTGGTCCACCTGGTGAAAAAGGTTTTCCAGGACAACCTGGTGTGTCTAACAGGCAACAGAAAAACGAGGGCTTCAATTTAAAAAAACGGTTCTACAGAAATGTTTTTTAATAGGCATCAAAGGTGAACGAGTTTATGCGAAGGTGATATATGAACCAGGACCCCCTGGCATACCTGGCCCTCCTGGCAACACCGGACTCCCTGGAAACATTGGACCAGAAGGACCTCCAGGCCGACCAGGTTCAGTATAAATATTGTCATTTAAAATGTTTGTGTACATCAATTATACGTTGGCAGCACATTGGAGTAGTGGTTATTACACCTGCCTCACAGTAAGAAGATCCAGGTTTGAACATTGTCTTCTGGTTCCACCTACGTTCCAAAAACATGCATGTTCGGTTAAAAAATAAATGAGAGTGTTAATAGTTGTTTGTCTAGTTGTGATGTGATTGGACTGGCAACCAGTTCACAGTTAACACTGCCTCGCGTCCAAGGTCAACTGGGATAGATTTTAACACACGTGGCCTTTAAGAGGACAAGCAATATAGAAAATGCATGAGTCATTTGTGAGTATGATTTGGGATGTTATGTTCTAAAAGGACCCATAGGTTTCAAAGGAGTCCAAGGTTCCAGCCCAGTCGGACCACCTGGATTTACTGGTCGCAAGGGAGACAAGGGAGGGGCGGGTGTTCCAGGTATGTGCCTGTGTTTGCGTCAACAAATGTTTGTAGTTGTGGATGTACACAACACAGACCGCTTTTCTCTTATCCAGGTCCACCAGGCAGACATGGAGATCCTGGAAACAAGGGTCCTGTCGGTTTACCAGGCAAAGGCGGTTCAGCCTACACAACAAGCTTCCTGATCGCACGACACAGTCAGACCAACCGAGCGCCAGAGTGTCCAGCAGGCACCATTTTCATTTACTGCGGTTACTCTTTCCTTTTCATGAATGGAAACGAGCGAGCGCACGGCCAAGACCTCGGTACGACAAACCATTATGCCCCAATATCCTTCCTCTGCCCTGCACAGCCATTTAACAATTCAAACTCTCTCTCAGGCACCTCGGGAAGCTGCCTCCCTCGATTCTCCACCATGCCCTTCCTCTTCTGTGACACGGAGACAAACTGCCGCTATGCCTCTCGTAACGACTACTCCTATTGGCTGTCCACTGATGCTCCTATGCTACCCTCCATGGTTGCCATCACGGGGGAGAGGCTACCCTTGTACATTAGCAGGTAGGACCGGAAATTTTATTTGTGAAGATACATGAATATTGATAGCTATTATTATGTAGCCTGTGCGGGTTCAGAGGAGTACCCAAAACCAACCAACTGGGAACTCTTGAGTGCTTGTTAGAAGTGGCGGGTGGCCAGTCCACGGTGCAGACGAGTCATTTGTCTTAAGTGGTCCAAAAAAAAAAAATAGCTGTATGGACATTGAATTGTTGTTGTTTTGTCATCAACCTGTGGGACAAAAACAAAATAGTTGTCTTTTTTGTGTTAGGTGCTCTGTGTGTGAAACTACTTCACATGTTATAGCAGTCCACAGTCAGACAACTTTGATACCAGACTGTCCCAGAGGCTGGGAGTCCCTCTGGAATGGATATTCATTTGTAATGGTAAAAATGGCTAAACAGTATCCACTTCACTTTCGATTTTCAATTGAATTGTCCACTTTTGGTCTTCTTTCAACCAGCAAACAGGTGCCGGTGCAGAAGGCTCTTCCCAGCCGTTGATTTCTCCCGGATCATGCCTTGAGCATTTCCGCCAAGTGCCGTTCATAGAGTGTCACGGCAGGGGGACGTGTAACTACTACCCTGATTCCTACAGCTACTGGCTGGCGTCAGTAAGCACTAACATGTTCAGGTAAATTAAAAGGAGCAAACTCACACTAGACAGCTGCTTTTGAAGATAATCTCTCATGTTTGTCTGGTTCTCTCTCTACAGTAAACCTGTTACTCGGACAGTCAAAGGGCCTTTTCTAGAAAGCGTCATTGGCCGTTGTCGAGTTTGCCGTAAACAATAGCAACCCGAGAAAGTCGACAGGCGCACTGACACAGCCCATATTTACCCAAATATAAGTCCCTAGAAAAATAAGCCTTTTTTTATATTTTCCCCTATCCCTGAAGTCCCTATTAAGTTTATGGAGATTTACACAGGCAACCCAAGAAGTGGTGCTGCCAGATGACTTCTCTCCAAGTAAGACATTGAGAATGTTACTGTAATTTGGTTAATATGCCGGTCCATGCATCTATCCATCCATTTTCTTCCGCTTATCCGAGGTCGGGTCACGGGAGCAGCAGCCTAAGCAGGGAAGCCCAGACGTCCCTCTCCTCGGCCACTTCGTCCAGCTCTTCCCGGCGGATGCCGAGGCGTTCCCAGGCCAGCTGAAAGACATAGTCTCACCAGCGTGTCCTGGGTCTTCCCTGAGGCCTTCTACCGGTTGGATGTGCCCTGAACACCTCCCCAGGGAGGCTTTCGGGAGGCATCCTAACCAGATGCCCAAGCCACCTCATCTGGCTCGGGCAGAGCCACACTCCCCCAAAAGTGTTTTTTTCCTTTACCAAATAAATGGTTGGTCAGTACAAAAACAATTGTTTTTTAAAGTGATCATGTGAAAATTTGTGACGCATTTTCGGAAAAATAAACTTCAAGCTCGTACGGGTGGATGATGGCTCTGTATTCATTTTGTGCTTTTAATTTGATGTTGTTTCTGAGATAAAGATAAATTTGATCTTTATAATGTACCTATGTTTTACTGATGTGTTGAAAATCTTTCCTGGTGACTAATTTTATTTACTAGCATTCTCATTTTGAGCCATGGTCACATTGACACTAGACCTCAAGTACTGTAGCTCTTAGTGCCGTTAAAGGACTCTTCTGTTAATGCAACATTAACTTTGACAGTCAAAGTACACATATAAGGATTTCATAAAAATAAAACCCAAACAACAGCTATTTGACAGATTTAAGATCAGAATTAAATAAATAGCAAAGTAGAAGACATGTTTACATAAATCTTGTTGCATTGCTTATATGTTTTACACTAAAATTCGCAAAAATTCAAAGTTAAGAGAAATGTGGCCGCCAAGGGATCACCTGCTTTTGTTATTGCAAAATGAGTTCAGTATTTAGTATTTCTAAATACTGCATTTTCAATATTTATAAAGACCACTAAATGGACAATTAAATATGAATTCAATCATATAATAAATTGCAACTTTCAAAAGGTCACAACAGGTATAGAATAAACAATGCATTCAATATATTTAAGGTTATAGTTCACTATTTAATTAATTAATTTGTACTTTTGTTTTGCCAACAATAATCACAGAAAACGCAGCTCTATATATCTATGTTTTTCTGCAAAGATATGGTCCAGGGGTTAACATTCACCATTTTCAACTAACTTTAAAAACATATTGCTATAAGATGTCGTTGTAGATGTAGTTGCACAAAATCCTACTAAATTCTCTTAAAACCTTCTGACCAGTCTAGTATGTGCATATCCACCACGTGCTAATTTCCTGTGTAGAACACTGACATTATGGACCCTAGAATAAAACACACCTCAGCATTTAGCAAATTGGATATCATTTGTAATGGCAGCTATGCAAGCGGAAGGGGGGCGATAATGCTAACGTATGTTAAAATTAATGAAATGCGTAGTGAGTCGATACATTTTACAGGGGTGGTAGTGTAATTACAGTATTGTGGTGCATTCCAGCTTTTGATACAATGCATTGGAGGAAAAGTAACAATAGCTCCTATAATGTAAATAAAATACTCTCTTGGGCCAATACATTAGGTACAAGAGCTGCATAAAAAGACAAATAATAAAGCTCTTTTTGATTGACACTGTCATAACAATATGTTTATTAGGGTGTTGTAGTTTGCAGTGTTGTCAAACTGCATTTGATCATTCAGGGTACTGTTTCTAGCATATATAGGATTGACATAAAATGTTGTATTTAACAATATTGTTTAAAAACAGTCATCATTTTCATGTATGTATGGCATTTGGGTATGTAAGATAACACTTCTACTGCTGAACAACGGCACATAAAAGGGTGACATGCACGTCTACTGTGTCGCCTGTAGTGTTAGTTCCCACGAAGTTTAACCCCTATAAGTCAAACTGACTTGAAATTTCTTAAACAGCTGAATGCATTCTTCTAAATACCCAATGTAACTTTAGATCAATATGAAAGTAGGTGCACACTTTTAAGCAAGGTTAACTGCGGCCAGTAGGCCACATCAGGCCCGTCAAGCCCACAGGGCATTTCCAAATTCATTTTTTTAAACATTTAACGTGGAAACTGTAGCCAGCACTTTTTTTGTGGCATGCTTGTTTTGCCAAAATAGTATAATGTAATGTGTAGCTTGTACAAAACAAGTCAACAGGTCAACACACAACGCACAAAGTACCCAAAACCTACTGCACCATGTGGGCACACAAACAAATGTCCATGTGTTAATAGCCATGCCAAAAAATACCACCCATATATTCCTGCCGCGAGGCATGCTGAGTAGCTTTTGATATTCTTTCTCCCAATATTTGGCCATGTTTGTCATATTTTTGCATGACTGCAAAATACGGTGAGGAGGTCGTCGGAGAAGCAAACAAGGAGACGTTAACATACTCTTGGTATCTAACGTTTTATTGTTCATATTGTTGTTGCAGCTGGATCTACCCAGCATGCCTTGCAGCATTTGGAAATAACTGTCATGTGTGATGTGTTACGTTTCGCACTTAGTTGTTGTTTACTCTTCCACGTTGTAGTTGTAGTTGAGTCATGTGATTTGTTAACTTGGATGTGTTTTCGTTTCATTGCACCGTGAGCAAGTTTTGCTTGGGCTGGACTTAGCAGCTAATTGTCCATAAGTCATTGACGGTTTATCTAATGATTATAAAACTTTGAGGATAACTTTATCACATGTATGCTAGCATGTGTTGCATGCATTTTGACCAAAAATGTAATTTGTATTCGGTCAATTAAAATGTTCCAGATTACGCTACACGCTGACAGGAGTTTTGAAAATGTTGCAAAAGAACCTCAAAATTGTCAGATGTGACAATCCCTTTTCTTTTTCTTACATTTCTAAAATGATTTATATCTGATTTATCTGGGAGTTATGAAGAAACAATTTTTAACATCATCTTTGTAACTGAGAGCATAATTTAGAACAGGGATGACAAACCGAATCCGGACCCCAACACCGTCTAATATGGATCTGGACCTAACACCAATATATTATTTACATATTTTAAGCTTTAACGGGGCGCTTCTATTATGACTCGCCTTTTTTTTTTACATTTTATGGCATTGTTTGATCTGCTCAGGAAATCCACTGAGTGAAGCCATCCCACGTGATGCTACTCAGCTAGAGATGGGATTTATGGCTCTTTGAAGGGAACCAGTTCTTGGTGAGCCGTTCCTATCAAAAAGTCATTCAAAAAACTGGCTCATTTGGCAAATTTTTGTATAAGGATCCAGTCTGGCCTTACCTCGCTTTATCTGGGAAATAATCACTGGGAGGTAAAGAATTTAGATATGCCACCAATATGAGTTTTTACTTTGTTAATAAATATCAGCATGTTACATTTTGAGTGGAAAAGAGCTTGTGCTTCTTGCATCTTTTATCCATCCATCAAATCCACCTGCCATCAGGTGGCTAAAAAAAACAGCCGAATACCTTTTAGGTATTTCATCACTGGATGTTTCTGCTCTATTCACCCAGAAAACTACCCTGAGAGCAATGCCCCCTTAAGGTGCTGTTATTCAAGCCTGCTCGTCCATATCTGTCACTGCAGGGATCAATACATGACATCCAACCCTCCATACATTTGGTGCAAAAGGAAACACCACCAACATCCAAAATACCATTGGTGTTTTGGCACACACACAAATTCCACGTCATCCATTGCTAAAATAACACCTCTTATGTAAGCGTGCACATAACAGTTGAAGAGCAGCCCAAACCTCTTGTGTGGAAAGCCCCGCATGGATTATTTTAAGCAATTTTTACATTTTTCTTTGCCATGCAACAGGAAATCTTATAGTCTGTCATCTAACTGAGAAGCATGAAACTCAAAGTTGTGGCAAAGTCAACACCGGGGGTTAGGGCTGCTGTCAAGCTGAAGAAGGAGTCCTATCAAGCATGGATGGCTTGCGGGACTCCCGAAGCAGCTGACAGGTACCGACAGGAAAGCGGCACGCGGCTTCGGCAGTGGTCGAGGCAAAAACTCGGGTGTGGGAGGAGTTCGGTGAGGCTATGGAGCACGACTTTCGGTCGGCCTAAAAGAGGTTCTGGCAAACCATCCGACACCTCAGAAAAGGGAAGCAGCCCCCAGTTCACACTGTTTACAGTGCGGAAGGGGGCTTGCTAACCTCGACGGAGGATGTAGTTGGTCGGTGGAAGGAATACTTTGAGGCCTTTCTCAATCCCACTTACATACCTTCCGTAGAGGAAGCAGAGTCTGAGGATACGTACGTGGACATTTCTATCACCGTTGCTGAGGTAATTGGGGTAGTTAAATCACTCCCCAGTGGCAAGGCTCCAGGGGTAGACGAGTTCCGCCCTGAATTCCTCAAGGCTCTGGATGTTGGGGGACTGTGTTGGTTGACACACCTCTACAACATTGCATGGAAGTCGGGAACAGTACCTCTGGACTGGCAGACCGGGGTGGTGGTCCCCATTTTTAAAAAGGGTGACCGGAGGGTGTGTTCCAACTATAGGGGGATCACACTCCTCAGCCTTCCTGGGAAAGTCTACTCCAGGGTGCTGGAGAGAAGGGTACGACCGTTAGTCGAACCTCGGTTAGAGGAGCTGCAATGTGGTTTTCGTCCCGGTCGCGGAACACTGGACCAGCTCTACACCCTTGCAAGGGTACTCGAGGGTATGTGGGAGTTTGCCCAACC
>QODF01000031.1:1764682-1960269 GCA_024372805.1 Oostethus manadensis | reverse complement strand
GTAAAATTATGACTTTATCACGTAAAATGATGACTTTAAAACCCATAAAACTACGACTTTTAATCACATAAAATTACAACTTTAAATCTCTTAAAGTTACAACTTTTTTGTCATGTAAAATTACACGTTAAAACTCGTAAAATTACGATTTATTTTAATCATGTAAAATAACGACTTTAAATCTCGTAAAATTACAGCTTTCAATCCTGTAAAATTATGACTTTTTATTACGTAAAATTAATTTTAAATCTCATAAAATTACGACTTTTTTATCACGTAAAATTATGACTTTAAAACTCGTAAATTGCGATTTTAAATCTTTTTAAATTATGACTATCGTGTAAAAATTACAAATTTAAAACTAGTAAAATTACGACATTTTTATCACGTAAAATTACGACTTTTAGTCACATAAAATTATGATTTAAAATTTGGTAAAATTTCAACTTTTTTATCATGTAAAATTACGATTTTTATCACGTAAAATTACGATTTTTATCACGTAAAATTACGACTTTTAATCACGTAAAATTACGACTTCACATCGAGAGGAGCCAGTTGAGGTGGCTCGGGCATCTAGTCCGGATGCCTCCCGGGCGCCTCCCTGGTGAGGTGTTTCGGGCATGCCCAGCCGGTAACAGGCCCCGACCTAGGGAAGACCTAGGACACGCTGGAGGGACTATGTCTCACAGCTGGCCTGGGAACGCCTTGTTGTCCTCCCGTCGTAGCTGGAAGAGGTTGCCGGAGACCGGGAAGTCTGGACTTCCCTACCGAAACTGCTGCCTCCGTGACCCGGACCCGGATAAACGGAAGAAAATGGAATGGAATTGTTTTGTCTTTGTTAAACTAAGTACAACTAATTTATTAATTAGTTTCTTTTTTTAGTTTAATTTTCCTCAGTTTAGTTAAATATCCATTTCTATTTTTTTATTTTAAAAATATGTTAAAAATTATAATAGCAATACTTATCCTAAGTTCTGTTAAATATTCATTCCTAAATAAATAAAAATAAAAGTATGTTAAAATATAAAAACAAAAATTATTATGATTAAAATCTATTGATACATACATCATAGATCAAATTCAGAATATATACTAACACTGCCATAAAGATGATATTTTAGTACTGTATGTACAAGATAGATTCTTTTTCACATGTATGAACGTAGTATCTCGGATGAGATGCAGCAGTTGCATTGTAAATAGTGACAAAAAAGTCAGTGTTCATTTCCACAACCTGTTAAGTTAAACAGAGCAGAAATCTCATTAGACAGGACACTAGAAAGTCACCTAGGTGGAACAAATGATCACATGACTTTTAGGGCCTCTTGCACCGCGTGTGTCCTCTTGTGTGTGTCCAGCTTTATGACATCATTATTTCCCCACATATTGCTTTTATGTTAAATCCATGACTTGATTTTACAACACGCCAATAACCAGCGACCTCACATGGTTTGTCTTCAATGAGGATGGCCATATTATGGCTTTAACAATATCATCACAGTGATGCTCAAGTGCAACAGGATGCTCTTTATGCAAATCACCTCCGCCCTCTTGGGTCAGCATAAAAACACACACCAATGCACTCTAAAGGTGCCCTTCTGCCCTAGAAGTGCGACACCACTAGTTGATCAGTAAGAATGGCGCATACTTTTTGTATTTTTGCACTTGTATGTGTCGTATTGTCTTGTGTGGCGGGGAAGCCTGAGAGCTTGCAGGGAATAAAAGATCTGCAACTACAACAAGACTTGGCGTGGAGGGAGACATTACCAGACAATCAGGTAAGAGCATGCTTTGTATCACAATATAAGCTCAATAAAATGCTGTTTAAATGTAATTGAATAATATGTCTATTATTGTGATTGCATGTCTTTGTAAAGGCAGACTAGCGTCTGGTTCTCATTCAAATGCAGCCCAAGATGCAGCAGGCTTGTGCCCATAAAAGGACGCCCTGCCCGCACTGTGTCGTCTTACATATAAAAAAAACAACACTATTTATCTTGATGTGAAGACGTTTCATTTGTTTTTCCCTGAAATCAGACAGACCGTCGGAGTCACCTGTCAGATTTTTGTCTCTCTCATATCCTCAGATGTGCTCATCTGTGAAATTGCAGATTAGATCTGACAAACTTTTGCACTTCAGTTCTTGCTTGCAAAGTTTGCAAAGTTTTGTACAACCTTAGAAGTACTGCATTAGCGCTGCAGAAAGCTGAATCATTGTTATCATTTAAACTTAAACAGTTCAAAGGATTTTTTTTTATTCAATGAAAGAGGGGAGAAATACAATTTATTGTGGAAAATTAAAAATAGGATTAAAGATATATTTCCATACAACTGTTGCATATTACTATATAGCTGTCAATTATTTATGTATTTACGTTTAATTGACTATTTCGCTTACCGTTATGAACATTGTTATTGTTATTATCATTGTTATTGGTAATACTTTCCCAATTTATCCACAATTTCAATTAGTATTGATTAAATATTTTATATATTATTTAAGAAATAGGTCTATCAGTTTCATTTCATTTCAGTTTCTTTGTGCACCTACAAAAGCTTTGTATAACTTGGACGTATTATTATTATTGTTGTTGTTATTATTACCATTATTAGACAACATACTGGTGATAATTATTGAAACTATTGAAAAACGTTCACAATAAGAAATAAAGTTGTTGATTCTATCCATCCATTCATTTTCTATGCCGCTTATCCTCATTAGGGTCGCGGGTATGCTGGAGTCTACCCTAGCTGACTTTGGGCGGCAGGCGGGGTACACCCTGGATTATTTAATAATTTATATTTGATTATAAAATGATTATTTGTATTTAATATTTATTTATTTAAAATGATCAAACTACTTGATTCATCGATTTGAGCATCCTCAAGTACAGGACACAATACTAGTACTAATATACTACAGTAGGACTATTAGACTACTAATAAGGCAGCAAGCTAGATGACTGCAATTAATGGGATATGGAATGTTTCTGATGATTTTTCCAAATTCCAATGAATCACCATGATCTTTTAACTGTTTGATATCATTTAGCAGGAGTGGGCAAAGAAAGAAAGGTTGGTGCAGTTGCTGTACAAATTCTTCAACTCTAACAATGAAATAGCTCCTGAGACACCTGATGATGTTGAAGAAGATGAGGAGGAGGGGAGACGTGGACTGCAGAGGAGAGGAAGCCCTCAACTTCACAAAACAGGATGCAGAATCTTCTTCTGGAAGTCCTGGATGGACTGCTAGCCAAGCATCTAAGGGCCGTCCTCGCTATATCGCGTCTTTTTGGGATTGTTTTGTGGTAGACTATGGTCTTAATTAGTCAAAGCATATTGAAATACAAGTGCTGTGTAGTATTCTGGTCACTAGGTGGCAGTAATTACACAAAACATTGATGAGATAGTACCTTACATTACATTACCTTAAAACTACATGAAGTCATGAAGTCAGTCAAAGTGAAATTAGTTCTTCTCCCAGTCCATGTGAAAGTGGTACGTTTTTGGCTTCTCATACGAAATAACTAACTTGTTAGCTTGGTAGCATCGTGCCCCTGCAGCATAAGAGTTGCGCAATGTGATGTAAACAATAAATAATAGGAATGTAAAGGTGACTGTGTGCGTGATATTTCATGTCTACGGGGCTCTAATATTGTTTAACAGTAAATTTAGAAAGTCCTAAACAGGGTTTCTATGCTCTTATTACCAAAAGAAAACATTGAATCCGATATTGTGGAAATTAACTTATCACGGTCAGGTCTGGAACCAATTAACCGCTATAACAGATGGATGTATATGAATTGACACTAGTGGCAAAAATATACCTCAAGATACAAAATGAATTCCTTTCAGAGGGGCTTTCTTGTCTCGGAATTTTTGTATTACGAGACAAGATTTACCATATAAATGCGTAATTCGTGTCAGCCTCCTCGAAAACGTATAAAGTGTAAATATCGTACCCACCTGAAAGAAATATGTTCATTAATGACGACAACAATCATTTACATGTGCATGAACGTAAAAAAAAGAGAACATAATAAAATCAATGAAAAATAATAATAATAAGTGTTGTTAGGAAAAATTACACTTTACATTTCGGGTTGAGTGAGGTGAGTTTTGACAGATGGCAGAAATCATACGTAAGTTTATGTACTGTAACTTCATTGAAATGAATACATACACGACATTACATACTAAACTTAACACAATGATTTTTTTAAATTTCACTTTTAACAATGGAAGGGAGCTTTTCGGTATGCTGAGAAAAGGCACGCCGTGACATAGCACCGTTCTTGGAGGCACAAGATGATGGGAGATAACCGAGATAACCAATGGGAGGCCAGCTTCTTTATCTTTGATTTTACGGTGCTTGGCATCCATTACTTTGGTAAGCGGAGGGCAGCTTGTATGGCAGTGCAGTACATTCAAAATTCTGGGCGGCACTTTCCACGTTATTTTTCGTAGTTTGAATATTTTTTTGTTAAATGGAAAGGAAATATCCTCGAAACCCAATTCGTATTATGAATTCTTCTTATAATGAGGTTTTTGTAAGTCGAGGTTCCACTGTAAATGAGATGTGTCCTGGCTGGTCCATCAGTATGCTATTATTCTGTGTTGTTTACACTTCAATAATGCAAAAATTGAGTACTTATTCTAACGTAACTAAAATGTATAATACATGTATTGATGATCAAGAGGACAGTGGAGCCTTAAAAGGCCATTCCAGGACCGGTCCACCTCCAAAGAAAACGCTTAAAAGGTAGAAAAAAGAAATCTGTTCCAGGGTCAAACTGTCACCATATAATAATCATCATCATAAATAACACTTATACAGGATTTTTGAGGACAGCCAAATACGCTTGTGGTAACTGCGCAGGTAATGTTTGAAGTAACAACATGCTTAAGCATCATACAAGTGTAAAAATAAGCCAGCCACTGTAAAATACAGCTTCAAAACCATTAACATTGACGACGTGTGAAGAACGCATAGTGTTTTCATCCTAGCACAATCAAAATTTCCCCCAAAATACAAACCAAAACACTTGCTATTCATCCCATATGTCAAACAATAAAGGTCCAGGTCAAAGGTCAAGCTCACAGCAAGGCAAAACATGAAAAAGCATAATATACCTCACTTTTTAATGATTGTACTGATTTTCTCCTAATTAGGTTGACATTTATTTTTTTGCTTGCTTTTATGGCTTCTGGGACCGCCCTGAGGTCAGAGTTCACTAATATTGGAGGGCGCGAGAGTCAAAAATCGATGTACAACAAAGCATGTCGAGTCATACCTCTTATCGAAGCATTTGATGGCGGCTTTCCGGACATGGTTTCAGTTTGTCAATATATCCTCATCGAATGGTGTAATGTCCCGGAAACTATTTCTTGTCCCTGCGGCGGTTGACACGGCAGACTTATGTGTAGCCAGTGTGGTTTTCGCCCGGTCAACGTGAATGGGAATGGATGTGGTATGATTAATATTGTTGCTATAGCCTAATTGTACTGAGCAGCCAGAACAGAACATTTCTGGGATATTCCATTTTTGAGAAGGATAAAGCGCCTAGCAGGTTGTTAGCCGAATGTTAACATATTCTACTGCGCAGATGAGCCAGAAATATGCAAAACACATTGACGTAAACAGTAAATACTGTTCTGTACATCTGAAATAGCTTTTAATGCGAGCTTCACGTCAGCATTAATGCTGCAAGCGGAGCCGTTGGGTTTAAATACACGTGTGGAGGTGGGTTTTGGGTGGGCGGATGATTGAGTGGGTCCACCAGTGCCCTTGTTAAGGATGTGTGAGTGTTTGCTTGCAGTATGCCTTCTGGTGTGCTAATGTGCAAACAGCAGGAAACAGCACAAGCTATTCTCAATCTGTGCATTCAATTCAATGTAATTAAAATTAAAACAAATCAAATTAAATTCAAATAAAGTACAGTATGGACTGACAGGGGCATTGCTCTCGAGCAGGTGCAGTAAACAAACGAGAAAATATTTTCCAGTCTTCACGCCAACTAAATGCCGCTCCACAGCGCAGCAGCGCACATCAAAGCAGCCCTAGTTAGCTTTAATTTGGCGGAGGCCAATTATTTTTAATGAATAGAAGGGAAAAAAGAAGGAGGTCCCAAGTGTGCAGGACAAACGGAGAAGTCAGAGAAAAGACAGCCGAAGAAGACTGCATCATCATCATCGTCTGTTGTGATGACAGTGACAACGTTATACACTCGGCAGGCCTTGACAGCTTTATGTGTGTCGTATTTCACCAGCTACTTGTTGCCTGAGCCGTGTACGCGTTTTATTTATTTGCTGAGCCGGAATGCCAAACAAGTTCCTCCGGAAAGTGCTGACAATGAAAGTAAGGAACATGATTTCTCTGCAACGACAAAGTCACTTATTGTTATTGTGTGCACGCATACACTGTAGGTGACCCTGTCCAGACTCCCATGGGGGGGCCTCACCTTGACACATCCCTGCACTTAAAGTCAAAAAAACGGTGATTATTATATAAACATACAATATATTGTAGAACGAGAATAAACTACTGTCCTCTTTGTCCCTACTGTGTGCTGCAGCCTTAGTAAAGAAGAGAAGACACGGCAGGTCCTGAAAGTCAGCCGTGCCTTCACCCTCCTCCTCCTCGTTCTCTTTGCAGCCGGCATGGAAGGTCTGTTTCCATGACAACAGGAGAATTAAGGGCGAAGGAGCGCCATCCCAAAATGACACCATGCATTTAAGGGGATAGCAAGACTGTAAATCACTCCAGGGGCTGAATTGATAGAGGCAAAGAAAAAGGAATTGGATTTTGGGAATGCAAGCCTCCTTAAGGGGTGGAGGTTGATGGATGCAGTTTGTCAGAAGGCAGACTGACAATAAGACACACAACACAACGACGGCCAGTCATCCACAAATCAACCACAAGGTGCGTTTTGGTAACATCATCTTTATTCATAAACAATCACTAACTTCATTCAGATGTTTTTGTTGGTTTGTGTTTATCAATGCATATTTTTTGTCATCTCACAATTCATAGTGCATATACGGGCGTTTTCTGATGCAGTGAAATCTGCAAACATAAAAAAATAACGAATTAATATTACGCACAATAAAAGCCTCTCTTCACCCGCTCATCCATCGACACATCCTTGCAAAATTTCTTTTTTTTCACCTCACAGATCCTCTCATTCTGCTGTCAACTGTTGACAAAAAGTACATCCAATTACATGCGTCACAACTATGCACCAATATAAACCTCTGTATAAAAGATATTTATGTATATTTATATATTTTCTGTATATGTGTATTTATATAGATACTGCTGTAGACTTCCCAACATAAACCTTCCCACTCATCCATAATGACTGGGCTTACATCTCTGCAACTGTGCTATTGGCCGGCAATGTTTTCTCACAAGAATTTAGTAGGACACTGTACGGAAAAGCAAGCACTATATGATAAATTTGGTTTATATTTGAGCTGAATAAGTCTTAAAATATGACTGGATTACTTTTCAAAGGAGTAGCAGGGCCACAGTGAAAGGAAAAAGCGGTAAACATGAATAAAGTTATAGTTGCAAGGAGAAGTCATAATATTAAAGGAATAACGTTGTATTTTGTAAAAAATGTAAATGTGGCTTTAATCACAAGACAAAAGTCGCCATGTTACAAGAGTGGTACTATTATGAGATTAAATTAGTGAAATATGTTAGTATTGTCACATTACAGGAAACATTGTATGTTATGTAACGCAAAGAAAAGCAAAAAGTCATAATCTTACCAGAATACAGTCTCAACGTTTTGCAAATAACGCTAAAAGAATATAATGTCATGTTTGACAATGAAAATTGTGCTATTACAACAAATGGTGGCAATATTTTGACAATAATCACAGAAAAAAAGTAAGGATCTTGGCAGAATAAATTGTAATATTACAAGATTTAAGTCGAAATGTTACACAAATTAAATTGTATTTTTAGAAGAAGAACTACATGATGCTATCATAATAAAGTCTTGTTACGCAACTTGAGTTTTACGAGAAAAAAGGTGTGATAATTCAAGAATAGTTGCCAAAAAAAGTCTTACCGCCATGAGAATGAAGTATGACGAATGAAGTCGTGATGTTTTGATGGTACACTCATAATGTTGCATTTTTACCCCCAAAAAGTCAGGATACTTAGAAAAAAACTGTGACGTCATTGCAAAAAATTCTTGCGTTATTAATACAGAATCAGAATATAACATAAAATCTGACAGTTACAAGAACAGTCACAAGAAGAAGTCGTAACGTTGTTATGTCATATTACTACGAGACTTGCGTCATATGCTACTGTAAATGAGATTAAGTCGTAATTTTACGTGGGGGAAAAAAAAGAATTAGGCAGTCATTTTAACAAGTCAAAGTCCACATTTATTCCTCACTCAAATGTAAATGTACTAACAGATGATCCTGATGATGAATTTGTACATTATTCCTGTAACATTCACTTTTTTCAAACGTTACCTTTTTTCCTTAACAGTGTGCCCCTAACCTCATTTTCACCTGAATTATTTTTTTTTTGTTTTCACAAAAAGCCTACTAAATTCTTGAGAGACAGGCTCTCACACTGCACAACATCATTCCCCCCTTCTTTAACAATCATGCAATGTTCATGCTCGACTACTGACTATCCTGACTACTGTATGTACTGGAGCTGTACACCACCTAATACAGCCAAATGAGTCCACGTGGACGTCGTTGTGCGATGGCTTCGGACAAGCAGACATCTGGCGCTTTAGGGGATGGAATACACTAACCTGAGTTGGACGACCTAATCGGTGGAGTGGGACTCGGCAATGGTCGCGTACACCGCACTTTGCACTCTTCTGCCGCACCCGAGTTAATTGGCTCCAACGCCAGAAAAAAACCCGCCTCCACTGGGATGGGAAAGGGTCTCAGTGTTTTCACAATAAAATCACAGTTGTCGTATCGAATCAAAGTGTATTTTGTGGTTTGGCATATCGAGTTCCTCGCAAATGGCTGGTCATTCCCTTTTGGAAGGAGAACAGTCTTTACTGGACATTCAACTTAAATCTTAGCAGATGTTCAATATATCACTGAATATTTCAATCACCTACATACTCCCACAGACGACTTTTAAACTTGCTGGGACTAAAACCTAAAGACATACTAAACTGGGCTCTAGTATATTGCTTCTGACGCCGGCCTCATCCTGTCACACATAAAGTACACACCTGAGTAAATAACATCCCATTTTAAGCACTTCCAGTGTCGATCACCGCCAAGTACATTCCCTTCACACCAGAGCAGGAAGTGTGATTCAAGATTAATCCATGAGGAAACTTAAAAAATATAAAACATGTCATTGAGTCTCACAGAGATAATTAAAAAAAAAAAAAAAGTCAGGATGCTCACGGTTAGCTTGACAGCACATTAGGATGTCGACCGAATCGTTTTTATCTGCAAACATAACACCAGAGAGCATTTAAAAGTAATGCACATGAAAAGTGAACACGTATTAAAGCTTTGTTTTCACAGCATCAAATGTAAATGACAGATATTGGTGTGAAGAGAGACCTCCGTTTCCTTGTGTCACAGCTTTTTCTCTTTTTTGCATAAAATACTGGTCAAGTCCTGATTGAAAATGTTTATATAGATATATATTTCCCCCTCTGGTTTCATATTCATTCCTCTAAAAGTTTTCACCGGCAAGAGTTCAGTGTTTCTTTTGTCTCGAGTGTACTGTAGTAGCTCCTTGCTGGTCACGCCCCGCCACTATTTCTGAGAAGAAGCGATGGTGCGCACTTTTAAGGGGGCGGGAAGTTTTGCCTAAGGCCGTTCTCTTTGAGGCGAGTTTCAGGCCACGCCCCTCAGTGGAAGCCTTCCTTTCCGCTGCTATGTGGAGTCCTGGTTGACTGCTTTACCTCCGTTCATGGTGGGCGTCCCTGAGCTCTTCCTGGAGCGGTGCTTGTCCTCAATCTCATGCAGCGACGGCTCACGATACATACAAACTGACAGGAGTGGACATGAGGCCACAGGAAGGAGAAGATGATGAGTTGATGAGAAATTTAGAGAAAAGGGGATCAAAGCAGGAAATGAGAAGGAGAAGATGCGAGCATGAGAAGAAAATGAGGAAATGATGAGGACATATAGATGAGGAAAAGATGAGGAAATGAAGATGAGATGAGGAAAATGATGGAATCAGGCACAAGGAGGGCAAGAGGAGGAGAAAATTTGAAAGTTGATGAAAGAAGAACAGAAGATGAGTAAATGACAATGAGAAGAGGATGAAATGGCAACGAGGTGAGTGTGAGAAAATTAGGAAGGGGTCAGAGAGAAAATCAAAAGTAGATGAGGGCATGAGGTGGAGATGAGGAAATGAGGAGCAGGGCATGAGGGAACAGAAAGAGATGAGCAAATGACAATAGGAAAATTAGGAATAATTGATGAAATAAGAATAAGATGACGGCATGATGAGACATGAGAAGGAGAAGATGAGGGGAAGACGAAATGACACGGGGATAATGGCGAGGTTGTGAAAAGGATGAAGGAATTATGAGATGATAAAAATGAGAAAATATGAGAATGTAGAGGAGATGAAAAAATTGAAAGGTGAGGCCATGAGGATATGACATCATGAATGATAATGAGAAAGTTAAAAAAAACAATATGAGGGCATGAGAAGGAGAAGATCAGGAAATTAAAAGACAAAGGCATGAGGAGAAGATGAGATAAGAAGGGACCGGAGGATTTTGAGATGTATAGATGTGGAGGAAATGAGAGATTAGAAAATAAGGAGAAAATAAAAACAGATGACGTCATGAGGGGTTGATGATGAAACGAGGAGGAGGGGATGAGGGGACAAGAGGAGGAGAGCATATGGCAATGAGAAAATCGGAGGATGAGAATTAGATGTCGATGTCATGAGGAAATAAAAACATTAAATGAAAAGGAGAAGATGAGTGGATGACAATAGGATGGGGGATGTTGTAATTAGCAGAGGATAACAAATGAGAGCACGAGGGGAAGACAATACAGCAAAAGAACTATGAGAAGGTGAGGACGTGAAATGGATGGGGGAGTTATGAGATGATGAGGAAATAAAAAAAGATGGAGAGGATGGGGGAATGAGAAGGAGAAGATGAGGAAATGAGGAGACAAAGGCATGAGAAGAAGATAAGATAGGAAGGGCCAGGAAGATTTTGAAATGTATACATGTTGAGGGAATGAGAAATGAGATAATAAGGAGAAAATGTACCAAGGACATTGTGCAAGGCGGTGAATGTGAGAACATGTGGAAGAGAACATCAAATCATGACGATATGAGGTGTTGATGATGAAATGAGAAGGGGATGAGAGACAGAAGGAGGTGAGCACATGACAATGAGAAAATGAGGGGATGAGGAGGTAGATTGGAAGCCGATGTCAGCAAGAAATAAAAACATGAGTTGAGAGGGAGAAGATGAGGGGATGACAATTAACAGAGGAGAAAAATGAGAGCATGAGGTGATGAGGAAATTTGAGAACATTATGAAATGAGACAAAATTGAAATGGGAATGAAGAGGAGATGAGGAAATTAGGGGAAAAGATGAGGCCATGAGGAAATGATAAATACATGATGAGGAGAAAAAAAGAGGGAACGAGGAGGAGAAGATGAGGAAACGAGAAAATGAGGGCATGATGAAAATGAGATGAGCCGAGAATATGAAATAAATAGATGTTGAGGAAAAGAGCGATAGGAAAATGGGGAGAAAAGGTGGATGTGTACAAAGAGAGTATTTAAGTATTTAACCGCATCAAACTAGAACGTACAATACAAAGAATGGCATAAATGTAAATGCTTCACATTTTGACATGGCCAAATTGGATACCATATTCGTCCAACAGAAGAAAGTAAAAAACTTATTTTGAAATATATCTCTAACACTTTATCAGTCCATCTTCAGGACAAACACAGAATCCAGTCAGTAGTTCCTTTCTGTCTTTGACTTTTCCTTTTTATATTTCATATCTCTGTTTGCACACAATTGACTGACTAAATGCAGCTTACAGCAATATAATAAAAACCTGCAGTGGATGGACAATCAATGGCAGTAAATGTACAACAATTGAGTTTGCTATGTTTTATTTCTTTTTAGATTTCAAGAGAAACTATTTGTTCTGCTCAACACCCCTGACACAGTCCATTGCTCCCTGTGCTTGTATAATTTATAAGCCAGTAAAAGGGAACAGAAGCATGAATTTGGATGTGGTTGATTTACTTGGGAACCACTCAATTGCATTTTTTTTCTCATAGAAAATAATCATGTTACCTTCAATGGGCCTCGGTACAAAGTGTGACGAGGGCTTGGTCTTCTTCACCCGGTTGCCTTTCATGACTTGTCCCTCCTTGGTGAGGCCGAGAAACCAGGCCCGGCCCGACTCCTGCTGTCGGTACACAGTGGATGAGTAGATCACATAGTAGTTCTCGAAAACCGACTCCTTGAACTTGCACTCGGGCGTGAACATTTCCTGCAGGAGTGGAGCACACGTTTACATGCGATGAAAAATCCATGCCTTTGCACATGAGCCAAATTAATTAGAACACAAGTCAACATGAAAGAGTCATCCGTAGGAGGATCATTTATTTAAAGTGGGTAGAGGGGGGTGTTTTTGCTCAAATTTGGCCCTCACAACTTGCATGTGAACATTGCCAAGGTCAGCAAACACTCATGTCCTTGGGAATTGAAATAGAACGATGATCTTATTAGAATAATGGGGAACAATGGAATATTTGTATCTCCACACTTCATTATCAAGCGGCACGTCAAGGAGAAAGTCAACGAAACACGCAGGAGGTGGAGAACAGGGAGAGGAAAGATGGAAATGATGCGATAGCCGCTGGGTTGTCAATGTGCTACATTACTGTCATGACAGTGCGGGAGAGCAAATAATGAATTGTGTCATGGTGGTAGGTGTCTCTCTGCTCCTCTTTCTGTGTGTATTGTATTCCTTCCACAGGCATACACCTTCATGGAATCTGCTTTTAGGTCCACTTCTACTCTAGCTTCTTGCTCTTCTCCAGACAATAAAGTCCCACTCCACAGCACATTCCTACCCCTATTGGGTCCAACTGCAGAGTTTGATTAATGTGATCAGTTTTAATGATGCCTTGGCCAAGGTTCAGTGTTGAAGAATTCCTCTTTCACCTTCTCCTGGGAGCTCCTGCCCCATCCTATATTCCATCACTACTGCTTTTCCCACGCCCTCACAATACCTCTTATTCACTGTTCACACTCTCTCGACAGCATCACCTGAACTTCACATGCCTACAGAATCTCATTTAAAGTATTCCTGTTAAAGCAGACTTCCTCCAGTGGATATAGAAAGTGAGTATGTCTCTGTTATTGAACATATCACATCATATAATTACTACAAAAGGTCGTATATATATACAGTAGGTGGTTACCAAACAGAACTACATAGTTAGTGCTTCCCATAATGCGCAATTTAAAACTGATATTTCAAAATGCCCGCAAGGCATGCTGGGTAGTTGTTAGCGCAGGGCCAATTTTGATAGTAGCACAAACCTCTGTCTAAATCAGATTCACCATCTTAGATATATTTTTTAAAGACCCCTCTTTGATCGTCATCTACAGTCTTGTTTCCTGTAGACCATCCGAACTCGGCTCCATTTTGGTCTGGGTCTTGGCGCGAATGTGTATTGCGTCACGGCTTTGTTCTTATGGGATGGGTTTTTTGTTTCGTGGAAATTCAAATAAAACAGTCTGGAGTATCTATAAACAATTTGTATTGACTCATGTGTCTTCCTGAAAGCCTTCCCTTCAAAGGAATGTCTCCTGCTCGAGACGCGTGAATGGTGATCTTTTTCAAACCTACATTCTCCTGATGTATGCTTTTGACATTACAGGGCCAATTCTTCTCATACCCTGCTAGATGCAGGCCTAATATCCTCCAAAGTATCTATGAACACCCATATTGGCTTTCAGGAAGAAGCATAGACAATGGCTACATATAACAAATATTATATTTTTCATCACTATGTATTAAAGTATCTATCTATCTTCTAGTATGCATTGTATTAGTATGACCAATATTTCCCTTCGTAGTCCAACAACAAAATTAAGTATAAACAATAAAACATTGGATATCAAGCACATGTTAACACCCCTCCTTGTTTACTTTTCTGACAACCTCCTCAACATATTATATAAAATGCAACAAAACAGCAAAATGTTGGGCTACCCAGCATGCCTTGCGGTGGGAATATACAGGTATTTTTTGTCATGGGTATTGTGTGCAGGTAGGATAGCTTTTTTGTACAAGCTACAAGTCATGTTGACGGCGGCTACTGTTTCCATGTTAAAGGTTTAAAAAAACATTTTGGAAATGCCTGGTGGGCCGTATGAAGACGCTTGGTGAGTCGAATGTGGCCCGTGGGCCACAGTTTTCCCATCCCTGGCATAGACCCAAAACCTATGCGTACATTTAGATGAGAATGACTTTTTTTTGTCTCAACAATCAAACTTTGTGCTTTGTTCACAAAACAGAAGTGGTGAGAGGAGAGGAACAGGGGCCGTGATGTACGTCTTATGTAGTCATCGCCGCTGGTCAAGTTGTGAAGTTGTCCTACACAGACTTCTTGAAGTCGTAATTTCAAAAGATCTTGTGAAAATCTCACAAAGATTTACAAATTACACCAAGGGTAAGGTAAAAACACACCAAGCTCTTTCATGTCAGGTAGATATTATTTTTTGATATTTTTAAATATTTTTGTATAGTTATATAATAGAAAACCGGTTTGACTTTCTAAATATGTTTTTTTTACCATTATAGAGGCCTGTAGACATGAAATAACACCCATTTGGTCGCCTTTACACTCCTAGTATTTTTGGTTTACACCACATTGCGCAACACTTAACTTAACACACTTAACACATAACTAGTTAGCTTCCAATTTATTTATTGTAAACTTTTCAAATGGAGTGGGCGAAAAAAGATAATGTAGAATCCAAAAACTTACCACTTCCACACAAAATGGAAGAACTCCCTTTTACTGTCATGATGGACATACATTGGCTGACTCTATTCAGTATTAAGGTAATGTAATGTAAGCTAATTTCTCATCAGTGTAAATTTACCGATGCCTAGTGACCAGAATACTACATATGACTTGCCTTTTAATATTGTTTGACTAATAATAGTCCATAGTTGCCAGAGTTGCCGTTCTGGCAGGACACACACACCAACAGCAATACAGGAGACAAAGACCACAACCTGAGTTAGAACTTGTTTTTTTGCAAAAGGAGAAGAGGTCTTTGCTATACGCGTCAACCTGTTCTGCAGCGCCTCCTCGCCTTTCTGCCTTTTATTTATTTCGTACAAGTACATTCAAATCACCATATAAGGAGTTGTTTGTCAGTTGTTGTCTAATTGTGGTCAGTGCGGGTCAGGGGTTAAGAATGTGGGTCCGACAATGATTTACATCAGTCCAGCAGTGCATTTGTATGCACACGTGTAGCTGATACATTTCTAAACATATGATGAAAGTATAAATGTGTTTTCATGATATACCTTATGTACATTTTTTGCCATCAATAGTCAGCCACAAAGCAGTGAACATTTATTACTTAATTTTGGAGGAAAAAAAAGTCGGGGAGCAATGTTTGAACTGCAAAGTGGTAAGGGACTACTGTTTGACATTTTAATACCATATATAAATCTGAAAAGTTGCAAACGTGGGATAGAGCCCTTAAAAAATTAAAATAAAAAAACATTTATAAAACCTGCTGTGCTGTTAGTTGTTTTTAACAGGCAAAATAAGTCTGGGACAGAAAACACAATTTTGGGGGGGAATAGGGGAGATATTAGCGGTATTGTGTTTGCCATGCTTTGAAAACCTGGAAATTGGGTTCAATTTAGGTCTGGGCTCTAGCTGATCTAGTTGATTGCGCATGGGCCAAATATACACTAGAGATCGAAATTACAGAACGATTTATAAACAAGTGATTTTTTCTGAAATAATATCATCTTCACTGCTCAACAGCTGAAGGACTTTTGGTCATGTCTATACCATGGTACACTTTTTCCACAAAATAAGGCATTTCAACAAGTCATTTTATTTTAAAGAAAACACACTGATCAAAATTATAGAACAACAATGACTGTAGCGTGGAAAAACTACATTTTCTGAAGGTTACAACAGTCAGCAATTAGTAGGAAGTGTACAGGCCTCTGCTTTGTATGACTTCAGCACATCTGCGGCCCCAGGACAACACTAGTCTCTCACACTGCTCTGGTGGGATTTTTGTTCACTCTTCTTCCAGACTAAAAAGTTCAGTGACTGTAGTGGGTTTCTTGGCCGTAACTTTGTCACCAAGGATTTTCCAGAGGTTCTCTATTGGGTTGATATCATTATTTTAATGTTTTCATTTTTAAGGAACTACTTTACCCGTTTTGCTGCGTGACATGGAGCGTTGTCCTGCATGAACACTGTGGGCTGATTGTGTGATTATCGCAGGAAAGGAACCATATGTTGATGAAAAAGGTTCTCATAAACATTTGCATTCACTCTGCTATGTGGCCAACTTGTCGTGCTATGTCTGATGGGGTCGTCCCTTTGGCCTCCACCTGGACAGCCTGCTGCCGGAGGCTTTCTGTCACTTTACAACGGCCCACCATCTTGCAGAAAAATAGGGGTTGACCGATAATCAAGGAATTTAGCTCCAGGTGCCAAGTTAACATCAATAACTGGGAGGTATCTAAATGTGTTCTCTCATTTTGGTCAGTGTTTCTGCAAAATGATGCTTTTTGTTGAAATGCCTTAGTTATGTTGTAGAAAAGGTGTTCTGGTGTAGACATGACAAAAAGTCAAAAAGTCCCTCAACTGTTGAGCTGTGAAGATGACGTTATTTCAGAAAAAATCAGTCGTTTATAAATTGTTCTCTAATTTTGATCTCTAGTGGCATGTTTGAAATCACCAATGGTTAGGTAGGAACTGCATCATAATTACCAAACAGTAGCAAGCAGAAATAGATTCGATGTAAATAGACCATCTTTATAGTGCACCCTTAATGCTTTCCTCTTTCTTCATCTGAACCAGAGATATTGAAGAGGAGGTGTATATGTGCAAAATGCAAAATGGATGTAAAAGAGCTGGCTAGTTTAATGCAGCCTAGTTTCATTTATAAAGCAGGTTGTGTATCTGTGTGTGTTCATGTGTGTGTATTTTATTCACGATATCGCCTGCAGGTTTCTGTGCCCTTTTGAAGTTGTCCGCTTTCGCTTCCCGCTGGAGGTGACCATTTATGCTGTTGATGTGTGTGTATTTCTATGTGTGTGTGAGAGAGAGCGAGAGAGAGCGAGAGAGAGAGAGAGAGAGAGAGAGAGACAAGGGGATTTGGTGGTGTTGGGTTTTGCTTCTCTGAGTATTTTCACCTGCTACAATTACAATTTATTAATTAATGATGCACAACAAATCAGTACAGTCGTCCCTCGCCACTTTGCGGTTCAAAGTTCGCTGTTTCCTCCCATCACCGCTTTTCAAAATAAATACATGTATTACTGTATGTAGTATCTTACACTAGTCACAAGGTGTGATTAATGTTACATTGATGAGATATAAGCACGGTCCAGAAAAAAAAGTGTGAGTCTATGTGATGTCTTCTTTATTTCTAAAAAATCTTGTTTTCGGTTATTATGTTTACTATATTGGGTGTATCACCTTTGCAAGGACAAAGGTGACTCTAGGGGTGTTAATTTGTGTCTAGAGGGCTCTAATAATGTTGAAAACTGTATTTAGATGCTTGTAATCAGGTTTTCTATGCTCTAATTACAAACATTTTTAATATGGAATTTTATTCTGCAAAAATTTCATTATCGCAGTCAGGCCTGGAACCAATTAACAGCAATAAACGAGGGATTACACCTTGTCAGTAAACCGTTTTCCTCCGCAGCAATAAGCACTAATTTTAATGGTCTTCAAAGGTTCATTAAGAATCCTTACTGGTGTTTTGGGTCACTTAGGGGCAGTACAACCAACCGAATACAACACACACATTCTGGCTGCAAATTAAATGCCACACAAATAACATTATCTCTCCAATGCGGCTATGAGATGTTAATTGCTAAGCTGATCTGTCTGTAAATTTGTCTCATTGGTGTTATAAAGTACTGACTAATTAAAAACAAAGGCGACAATATGCCACCTAAATAGAACATGAATGTGGATCTACAGTATGCTCATGTAGCATTTCGAAGCTTAGCAGCAGCCTGCTTCCTATAAGTATGACCGCAGGCTTATAAAAGACCCAAGGCAAGCTGCGTAAAGGACTTTGGGAAGGTGAGATCACATGGGCGGCACTGTATGGTCAGCAGTAGGGAGGACCGGTGCGAGAAGTTATCTGGGCATGTGGACATTCTGTCACACTGCAGACGTCTCTATCTTTGTCAGGGTTCAGCGGGTCATGTCCTACCTGTCTGGCGGCAGGAGTGTGTGTATGTGTGTGTATGATGGTAGCAGGCAGACAATGACATTACACACCCGCAGGCATCGTCCCTTCATCGTCTGTTCTGCCTAAATTAGGTCAAGCACATCCGTTACAAGTATATAAGCACTGTTCCCAGCATCTACTATTCCTAACAGCATTATCATCTTAAATAACACACAGCCTCAAGGACGTGCTTGGAGAATGTGGACAAAGGAGCTCTTTGGGATGATAAAGTGACTTTGAAGTCTGTCACAGCACCTTGTTTGCAGATGACTGAGTGGGAAAAATGAGGTGAGAAGCGTGGGTCGCAGTCTTATGATTAATGAAATCTACTTAATGGATGCAAGTGAAGTGCAGTGGTACACGATGAAGAGGAATAAACACCCTATGGAAGTGCAACCCCCGCCACACACACACAATAAAATGCGTGCCAAATGGTTCAACAAACGTTTTATCTGATAGATAGTGAAGCATAGTTGTTAGTGCTGCAAACAGGACTCTGTACAAGTCCATCTTATTTACATTGTTTTGCTCGCTGGGTGCCATTTAATGCATCAGTGGGAAGGTAAAGAAAAACCCTGGTAAGTGTAGAAACGAGTCACTGTGTAGAGTGTGCCACGTGTCTGTTAGTGGTTCCCAAACTTTTTTACAGTCTCCCTTCAGACCCCTTCAGACACTTGACCTGAAGCCATGTACCCCCTACCCCAAGCAACAACCACTTAACGTCTCGGTTGCTAACAACAATCACACGATCCAGAAACTGACGTTTGTGAGAAACTGTGACTTGCCACTATGCAATAATAACCTAACATTACAACTATTCATGTTGTGACCTTCTTGGATCACTTGATTGCATCTATCTGCATTTTGCTTTGTTGTTGTTTTTTCACTAAAAAAATATGTACTGTGTTTGGCTCGAGTTACAGGATAAGCCACAGTAACCTCATACTGGCCATGCCTTGCCTCTGTATTGGCAGACCAAAGGGTGTGTTCCAAATTCATGGGATCACATGCCTCAGTCTTCCTGGTAAGATTTTCCTATTCAGGAGTTCTGGAGAAGAGGGTCTGTCGGATAGTTAAATCTCGGCATCAAGAGCAGTGTGGTTTTGGTTGTGGAGCTGTGGACCATTTCTTCGCACTCGGCAGGGTCCATAAGGTTGCATGGGAGTTTCCCCAACCAGTCTACATGTTTTGTAGCCTCGGAGAAGTTATTTGACCGTGTTCATTGAGGACTCCGGGAGTATGGGGTAACGAAACGTCTTGATTCGGGCGGTTTGCTCCGTGTATGACCAGTGTCAGAGCTTTGTCTGGATTACCGGCAATAAGTCAGACTCGTTTCCAGTGACGGTTGAACTCTGGTCAAAACCTTTATGGACAAAATTTCTAAGCGCAGCCAAGATGTTAAGGGGATCCAATTTGGTTGTTGTAGGATTGAGTCTGCTTTTTGCAGATTACGTGGTACTCCTGCCTCCATCAGGCCGTGATCTTCAGCTTTCACTAGATCGGTTCGCAGCCAAGGGTAGATTACCATCTACGGGTGGGATATAAGATCCTGCTCTATGTGGAGGAGTTTAAGTACCTCTAGGTCTCCTTCACACACGTGGGAAAAATAGAACTCGAGCTTGACAGGCAGATTGGTGCGGCATCCGAAGAGATGCTAACTTTTACTCCATTATGTAGTTAGACTGTCCTTTATAGATAAGGGGGGAGCGCTGTCATTGGGGAAAAACTCAAAGTAGAGATGCTGCTCCTCAGCATTGATAGGAGCCAGACTAGGTGGCTTGGGCATCTGGTCAGGATGCGTCTCGGGATTCTCCCTGTGGAGGTGTTCAATGCACGTTTTGTAAAGGGTAAGTGGTGATGTGGGTTGGCAGATGAAGGGAATGTCAATGAAACGTAAAAACAAATAGTGATATGCAATTGATATGAAACTGGGTTGCCAGCAGAACTGGGTTGAATGCATTTGGCATCCTAATCAGTGTTTGCTACTGTTCTTTGGCTTCTGACATGCACAAGGATTTGGGAAGGACTTTCATTTGAATTTGGGCCTGAGCCATTATTATCCCCTAAAGAATAAAGACTTAACAGAGAATCCCAGGACTGCCAGGGAACTCCCAAGGAGCCTATTCACATTCCGACAAGGATTCAGGTCAGGGATGGTCTAGACTGATATATTCTTTTTAACTCTTTTTCTTTTTGTTCCAGCCTTTTGCTTCCTGCCTGTTTATATTTTTTCCAGACGCACTCTGAAGAGCCAGAATGTGCTTGTGTGTCGACCTTGCTGAAGTCCTTCCAGAGAAGACAGTGATGATAAATGACTGAAATCAAACCACAAACACACACTAATGTCCCTCTGGTCTAGGAGAAAAACACTGAATTTTCTCTCTGAATTCTTCAGTCTATAACACTAAGGCCTTAGTAGTAACTATAACTACGTAGTATGTGTGATAGACACGAACCGTTTTTATTAGCAGAAAATATAACGATTGTTCATCCCATTACCATTCATTTTCTATACCGCTTATCCTCATTAGGGTCTGCCTATCCCAGCAGATTTTGGGCGAGAGGCGGGGTACACCCTGGACTGGTCACCAGTCAATCGCAGGGCACATATAGACAAACAAACATTCACACTCACATGACTCTATGAACAATTTAGAGGCGCCAATTAACCTAACATGCATGTTTTTGGAATGTGGGAGGAAACCGGAGTACCCGGAGAAAACCGCACGCAGAACATGCAAACTCCACACAGAGATGCCCAACGGAGATTTGAACCCAGGTCTACCAGATCTCCTGACTGTGTGGCCAATGTGTTAACCACTCAGCCACCGTGCGGGCCGTCCCATTACCAAATCAAGAAAACTAAGCTTTTAAAGGCATCCCCAGTGAAAATATAATTTGGAGCTTTTCCCATGGCACTTAAGAACAATTAAGTAAGAAGTGTCATAAGACGAGACAAGATTTTAATATTAATTTTAAGAAAAGCATAACTAAAAAATATGACCGGACAAACAGACTTTTATTTAACCGTGTCACAAAACAAAACAGGTTTGTTTTGAAATATTTATTGTCCCACAAATTGACTGTAATATAATATCAAAGGATATTATTGTCAACATTTTTTGAGACCAAATAAACCCCGGGTATGATAATATATGGATTATAATAATAATAATAATAGAATAGTCTGCAGCATACCCGCGGTATAGAAAATGGATGGATGGATAATAGAGCTCACTGTTATTCTCTTATCTTTTTGTCTATTTACGTCAGGGCTGTCCAGCTGTCCTTTGATATCATATTTACAGAATCTGCTTGGACATCAACAAGCAGCCACTTGATGGAAAAAACAGCCACACATCAGTTGCTGATGCTGTGAGTGCAAGATGCGCCTAAAGCACATCGTGCACTTCCAATAAGGTCTTGCACATTTCCAATTCCATATTAGGCTTTTTATCATTCATAGTAGCAATGCCACAGTCTTACTTAAGATGCACCCCGACTGGTGAGTGAACATTTTACAACATTTTGATAGAACCATTTTGTAATTTTCCAACCACTTTTCCTCCTTCTGAACCCTTAGTGAAAGTTGTACTGCAGACGGACGGCTAGACAGAAAAATAGACGGAAACACAGGCAGATAAAATAGTGAGTACTGCTGTGTGCAGCAAACTAGGTCATATTGAGAAGAAGTTATGAATAATGGAAGGGATCTCTTCATTGTAGCAGCTCAGCCCCCACACACACACTAACATGGCTAAAACACTCCACGCAAGCATCTCTGCATTATAGTTGCTCACCCACTACCTCGTCATCAACAATGCTTGATCCGATCGACACCGACCACTTTAACTGATGAACACCGGCAGCAACCAAAATGGCTTCCTAAATCTCATGTCGCGGCGCCACCGTAACTTCTCTTCGCTAACAAGGCAGCGGCAAGAGAAAGGACAAGTGAGGGAAGCGTGACCGAAATAGGAGGATATCCCTCAGTAATGACCTCCCGGGAGAGAAAACTGTGCATCTTTGTGATTTTAGGAGAGAGGCAAAAAATAAGAGAATAAAACGAGCTCATGGCTTGGTGAGAGATGAACAGCTTGTCAGACAGATAACAGCACGGGCCAACAATACTAAAGTTAAATGCAGTGAATGTAAACAGTGAAGGTTATTTTATGGATGTCATTGCGCCAAGTGCGGGGCCATAAATACGCGAATGAACAGCACAAAGGTTTCTCCCGAAACCCATACCGAGTTATCACACAACCTGTACCGCCTGATCAGATGCAGAAATATGCGCTTCGCATCACATCTTGTATGCAAATTTGGCCCGTCTATGTACACTCTGTGGCGATCCGAGGCGCCAAGGCCCGGGTCCTGCCTTCTGCCTTCTGATGCATACTGATTTCCAATGCCAGCAACCAGACCTGCTCCATTTGGGAGCAGAGTGCATTTACGCCGTGTCTTTAATTAAAATTCCCTTTCTGCAGTCACGAAAACGACAAACATTTCCTTCGCACGTGGCGGGAAAGGTCAGAATTGCATTTGCCAGCACATAAAACTGATAATTAAAAGGATGGATGGAGTGTCATGGCTGTTAGCTTGAAAGCTGTCCGTTTGACCCGAGGGCACTGCATGGCTTGTAATTCATAACAACCCAGACACCGTTGGACACAAACGATGCTTTCATGAAAGGGGCAGGGGTCAGAGAGCGTCTTCAATTTGGAATCATATCAATAAATCACACAATGGCCACAATTAGCATTCATTAGGCTGGGAGGAGGAGATTGTGTGCAGGGTTATGAGTCCTAAGGTATGAATGAAACCACTCTAGCTCCACGAGTCACGCGGGCACACTTATTGTAACGTCCTCGTCTGAATCCGTGAGGTTGGCTCAGGTTGAAAGTGACACCCGTACATTGCCTCTTTCAAGCAGAATGTACGCCATCTGGATCGCACTTTTAAAAAAACTGCTCCCTTATCAATGCATGCGATACACACACTCGTCTGTCCTTCACATTTTATTAGGATTTAAAAAAAAATAAAAAATTGGCCAGATGAGCAGTTAGAAAATTCCATTTATGGTGCTTGTCTAACCGTACAACACTGGAATTTTGAACTGGGTTAAATGGAAGACTGGAAGTTACATAACCATGGCAACTAGGCTATGTACTGTACCTGTATAAACTGTACATGTATCTTTACAACATGTTCACTTCCTCTGCACGTCAAACCTTCCGACATACTGCAGAAACCTCACTCTAAAAGGCGGAAAATTACATTTGACACCCGTGACTCTACCCGCCCCCACCCAGCGAGCCGCTGCCCACACTCGCCTGTGCGCGCTTCTCACGCCCTTGCACCACATAAGAAATCCATCGGCATGATGTTTACACCTCCGCTGGGCTTGGTAATTCATATCTGGATGCCAGCGAAAGAATTTTAATTGTGTGATTTGGTACATTCAATTAACCTCAAATTAATTTGTGGGGGGAAGAAAATAAAAAAAAATATTACTTTGAAACAATGTGTTCAATACTATGAATATTAAAAAATTGTATTATTGAATATTACATGTATGAGAAATTAGCACCAATATTACTGACAATAACATTGTATAATGTATATTATGACTAAGTACTGATAATAGTAAAAAAATGCAAAACACTAAAATAATTAATGATAGTACAACGTTTTATCATTCAGATGTAATCATTTTTATCATCGCTGCGACGGACGATGTCTGTAGCTAATTTTGGACGGGTGAGCCATTTCTGTGGTGGTCATAGCCTCTCAGGCAGGGGCCGCAATTGGGACCATATTTCGTGGCCCCCTACTTGACATCAGAGCTTAGTGTAGGTGTGACCTGTGCATTCGAGGCATTTTATATTGATGTTATGTATATTGTGGCAAACGTGAGTCCCACAGGAGATGGCCGCAAGCCCTTTAACTGGGCAAGCAAAAGCCAAGAGCAAACTTGCGGTGGGCTTTTCACTCAATGACGGGGGGGGTCTCTATGTACCGTAGAAGACTTCCTACAACATAAACAGGAAAGTAAACAAACATCCGGCAAGTAATACTACTATGGAGGATAATAAACAACAAATACAACAACTCTAAGCATGGAGCTTTGGAAACTTCCTCTTCAAAGTACGCTGGGAAGTCAGAAGCACTCCCAGCTAGAAAAGATTGGATCAGCTGCGCTTACTTGCAATACTTGGTTAGAGTCAATCATCTGTTACGGAAGAATTCTAATTGACTTGACCAACAATGTTCCCCAAAATAAATCATGTCAATTCAATTCATCGTTTCCAGACAGCCAAAAAACACAAAACATGTTTTTATAGTTCCACAACTATTGTTTTACATGCAGAAAACTATCCAAAATGCATATAACACACATAAATGATGAGTGAAAGGGATAAATGTGTAAGTGTAAGACACAAAGCGGCAGCTAGATCAGCACCTTCCTCTTCAACACCAACTTCCTGTTTCGCCATGAGATTTTTCTTGAATTGGCCGAACTGTGGTCAAGTGGTTAGCATGCCAGACAGTCAGGAAATCTGGAAGATTTAGGTTTGAGTCTCCGTTGGATATCTGTGTGGGGAGGTCCATGTTCTTCTTGTGCCTGGGTTTTCTCCAGGTATTTCCTGGTCCCACATTCCAAAAAACATGCAGGTCAGCTTAATTGGCGACTCTAAATTGCCCATATAGGTATGAATGTGAGTGTGAAAGGTTGTTTGTCTGTATGTGCCCTGCAATTGGTCACCAGTCCAGGGTGTACCATGCCTCTTGCCCAAAGTCATCTGGGATAGGCTCCAGCATACCCCCGCTGCCCCAATGAGGATTAAGAAGCATAGAAAATGAATTTATATTCTTGAATTCATAGTGTTTCTTAGCTCATTAACCCAACATGGAGCCAAGGAAAAGTGTAGAGAAAGCTGCAACATTGTGTCTTTGGGAAAAAAATCACATGAAATGTTTATTTATCCCTTTCCTTGGTCATGTGTATTAACAATTATTGTATGCATGTGAAGCTATAAAAAGTGAGTCAACCGCTGATGTAGATGACTTCCAGTTCCTGTTGCCATTTTGTTAGAAAGCTAAGGATGCTAACAAGGACAATTTGTGATCATTAAGAACACAGTTGGACTCACACAGTGTATTAATAAGACAAAAAGGCACATGTAATATTGTGTGCTAAGCGGAAAACATATGCAAAATTTTGGCATCGATTTTCTACATTAACCGAAAAACTCAGGATTAGCCTGTACTTGGTTTTTCTGTATTTATTTTTTATCGCCATTATAGAGCCTCAATTCCTATCGTCTTTAGCATTTTGGCACGACCACAGCATATCTCCATATTTTTCAGTGTTTTCTAAGTTGAAATCGTCCATTTGTTTGTAGCGAGATGCAGTGAGTAGGAAAGACAAGAGCCGGCCATTTAGAGTAATATGTCCCGAACTTGATGTCAAATTAAATGTAAAACATGTTCAGTGCTGCGTGATCAACAAAGTGGGAGGATAAGTGGTGCAAAACAACACAATACCAGTACATCACAAGGGCTCTTCAGTTCTGGCTAATGCTGGATATTCATCACAGGGGACAGAACACAACGTGTGCTGAATGAATAACCTGGTTATGCACACACACACACACACTTCCTCTCAAAGCCTGGGTCTCACCGAGCTGTAGAGCATGCCCTCGCCGTTCATGCCAATGTAGAAGCCACTCTTCACTCCCTGGATGGCCACCACTCTCAAACCCACAGGGATAAGATTAAACAGGGCTGCAGGCCGAGTTTGGTGATGGTGGTCACACATACAAAGAGACAAAAGGAAAAGAAGAGGACTGTTTAGTTTTCACTTAACTCCTGTTGACATGAAAGTGTCTCTCTCGTCTTTCTGCGTTGTGCCTTTTTTGGCGCTCTGACAGCAGCAAAGTGAACAGAACAAGATGTGGACAATGGGAAGCCCAGCAGCCAGCCAGAGGAGCATTTAAGTAATCGTTTGGCATGACGGCATAGAGGCTTATTCATTTTCTTGTCAAACTAGATGAGCAGATTGGAAGGAGTCTCTGTAATGCTGGAGGATTAAAAGCACGAGCAACTTTTTCTTTGCATCTTCAGTAACTTCATTAAAGCAACAGCATGTAAAACAACTACACTGTAAAATTACTGTATGTTGCTGTTGTATCTGTTATATTGACATATTCAACGAACACACCGCAAAGTGCCAATTAACACTTCTATTCAGTTCATTCAGTTAATCAGTTAATTCCAGGGGTCCCCAACGTGGTGCCGGCGGGCACCAGGAAGTCCCCCACCGCCACATGTGGTGCCCGCAAGCATGTTTTTCGTTCAGGTTTTCAGTTAATAATGTGAGAACACTCGAAAGAAATGCATTCTGAAATTTTAAAAAATGTGAGTTGTGGATTTTAACGTTATGTTAGTTGCATCTCTGTGAGATAAACACAGACAGATGCAACTGTTATTCCACGTGTCTACCATTATCATAGACCAGGGGTGTCCAAAGTCCAGCCCAGGGTCCATTTGCGGCTCACAACTGTGTTTTTATTGGCCCGCAGCACATTCTAAAAATACAATTTATCAAGAAAACTAATAAAAACAAAAAAAACAACAGTAAAAAAAATAAAAAAATCATCAGTAAGTTTACGAGAAAAAGGTCATTCATTCATTTTCCATGCCGCTTATCCTCATTGGGGTCACGGGTATGCTGGAGCCTATCCCAGCTGACTCTGGGCGAGAGGCGGGGTACACCCTGGACTGGTTGCCAGTCAATCGCAAACAAACAAACAACCATTCCCACTTACATCCATACCTATGGACAATTTAGAGTCGCCAATTAACCTAACATGCATGTTTTTGGAATGTGTGAAGAAACCGGAGTACCCGGAGAAAACCCACGCACGCACGGGGAGAACATGCAAACTCCACACAGAGATGCTCAACAAATATTCAAACCCTGAACCTCCTGACTGTGAGGCCAATGTGCTACCCACCGTGCGGCCCGAGAATAAGGTCATTAGGAGAAAAAAGTTGTAAGCTAACAAAAATAATTTTGGTAGCATTTAGTTAAGAAATGCATTATTTGTAGTGTAATAATATAATGGGAAACAAAGCAAACAAAGCTGCAGAAAAAGTGATAATGTTACCAGAATATGGTCAAATATTATAGAAATAAAATACTAATGAAATAATTATGTGAGAAAAAAATTAAAACAAACAAACAAACAATCATCATTAGACAGTACAAAAGTGCTGTACTTTTGCAAGAATAAAGTCAGACTATAATGAGAAAAAAGTAATATTCCGAGGAGAAAAAAGTTGCAATTTTACAGGAATTAACTTTTAATATTAAGAGCAAAAATAATGTCATTTTTGTAGCATAGGGTTGAAATATTGATGAAAAAATGTTTTTATGTGTATATTGTGACAAACAGACACAACATATCAGTTGCAATTTATGGAAATTAGGTTGTGGAAAACAGTTAGAATATTATCGAAAAAAGCAAATTTCAAAATATCAAAATTCAAAAAGCAGATGATTTAAGAAGAATGTTGAAATATTCGGAGTAGCCCCCCCAAAAAACAGCAAAAAAAAACAGCAGTTAATGCGCCGATTCATTTTTTTCTTGAAATATTTTTGCAAAATAAAAATCTTAGGAAATATCAAAGTGGCCCTTGCATCCTTTCATTTTTCAGTATGTGGCCCTTGGTGGAAAAAGTTTGGACATCCCTCTCATAGACTATTATACAGCGTTTTAAAGTGAAATAAAGATTAGGGCTATCAAAAATAGTGTGTTAACGGCAGTAACTAATGTATTTCATTAATTATGTTCGATTTTTTTAGCGTAAGTAATGATGCATATGAATCATATGCCACGCCTGTCTGCTATGACGACGGCGAGGCGGCACAGTGTATCTCCCCACAGAGCCCCCCACAGACTCCCCACAGAATTCCAACACCATATATGTATTGCCCGTGTTACAAACACGTCTCAGGTCCATTCAGCGGCAGCTACCGCGAGATGCATTCAAAGACACTCTGAACATCACAACAACCTTTTTATTCTGCGTGTATGTGTGCTCTAAACACGAGGATATTCTTATCCCTTCCTTTGCCGCATTTAAGTAAAGCTGGTAAATCTCAGAAATTAAACTCAAAACATGTCAATTCAACTTACGTTACGTGGTGTCTTTGAACACAATCCCTCATTGATTACAATAACAAGGGTAAAGTGTGATTCAAATGTTGTGCTACTATGAAACAAACTAGTGTTGGTGTTATTTATCCTTCCATTCTATTCTATTTTTCTCTTCTTGTCTTTCCCGTCTCGCAGTAATTGTGTTAGTCTGTGATTATGTTTGTTATGTTTATTATAACAAAGTATCCATCTACCTCCTGCTGTATATCATCATTCTGTATATCATCCATTATAACATCTTCCTCTTCACTTGGCTGACATTGATTGATAAACAAATGCATTGGCTGCTGAGGTTGCATGAAATGACATTTGGATATGAAGTACAATTCTTTAAAAAAACAAAAACATAAAGCAAATCCTCCTCCGGTGTTCAATGTGTCAGACAAAAGAATACATCAGCACCAACTAATACAACAATAAAAGGCTGCACTCAGGCATTCGGCTATTCTGCTTTATCACAATAACAGCGGCGAGCTTTCATCCGATTTGACTGACTCGGCAACATAAGCGAGATGCCTCGGAGCCTTTATCGCCTTTTGTTATCACTGAATGCTGATTGGCACCGGAGTGCTGCAATAAAAACACAGACGAGCAGAATATTCTTATGTCCGTACAACTAAAACTGTTGTAAGCGTGGCATAATGCTGTGTTGTTAAACTGGCATACATCACAGTGAGATGCCCAGCGATGACAAATTATTTTAATGTTCTTACGAAAGTGGAGGTAGCTCGAGGAGATGACCTAAACTCTCCTTGTGCATGCTGAGGACCGCAATATTGAAATCCTGATTATTAGAAATTCTCATCATTCAGCTCATTGGTTATCCGGAAATGTCACATTGGCAGCAATTTGCTTCTTTTCCGTTCATTTAAGTGGCCACGATTCCCCGCTGTCTCTGTGGCTTTCCTTCCACTGAATGCGAGGACAGCACGGTGACTTTCATGGACTTTGGTTCCGGATGGTGTGTAAAAGGGACATTCTCTATGCACTGCGGATTCCCTGTATTGCTGGAGATGATCGCTCCGCAAGTGGTGATGGGGACTATCAGATCAGGGGCCAGGGAGGACGAGAGGATACGTGCCAACACCAGATTGCGCTCAGAGGAGATTCGATTTCGCTCGATAAATATCGACCGCTGCTCTAGATGGCTGCCCGCGGGCCACTGACGCTGCTGATTCACACAGGCAACTGTTGCAGTAATGTGTACCCCTGAGACATTACCACGGCGTAATGGGAGTCCACTCGCACCCTAAATCCTAAACTCCGGAGCCTCTCAATCAGGGCTGTGCAAAATTCCGAACAGAGCTCTGAGAATGAGCTCTGAATTCCAATTCAAATCTTGAATTTGAATTGCAGTTGCAAACAGGAAGAAGAATTGCAATTCAAATTTGA
Organism: Oostethus manadensis; assembly: GCA_024372805.1. NCBI lineage: Eukaryota > Metazoa > Chordata > Actinopteri > Syngnathiformes > Syngnathidae > Oostethus > Oostethus manadensis. Next base: position 1,930,159 of record QODF01000031.1, on the reverse strand, counting down.
ACTGCAGGAAGTAGAACGGAAATTCCAAGGAATTCTAAGAAATGAATGATGCATAACTAAGGTGTGTGTACAAATTATGCTTCCCAGTATACATTTAACACGTAACATCGCACTTTATTATAGTCGCTAGTTAGGGGGGTCAGTGCTTTTAAGCACAAATTAACAGTCAAAACCTACTCAGCTCATTAGATCATTAAAACTGTAAAAACTTTTAAAGCAATGGTTTTCAAACTGGGGGGTGCTCCCCCTAGGGGGGGGGCCGGCATTTTGACGGAACACATTATTACCGTATTTTTCGGACTACAAGCCGCTACTTTTTTATATCCCTTAGAGCCCTGCGGCTTTAATGATGAAGCACCTTGTTTATGGATTTCTTTTCGCTAAAAAAAGTATGGGAGCTACTGGATAAGAGGATAAAAAACCACTTCATCTCCCAGAATACCTTGCTTTATCCAAGTCTTTAAAGTGGCTGTCCAAACATCTTCTTTGGAGTACACTAGTAAAGTAAATTGACGATAATTATAAATAATTTAAGGCCAGAAGGACTTAATATGCAAAATGATAATACGGGTAAAATTTTGGTGAACAGATTCTCACAACTGCTTCCATGTGGAAGAAGAATTAATATTAAAAGTATCTCATTCTCACTGATATGTGGTAAGAATGGATTTCTCCGGATTGCATTGAATTCAATTCAATTTCCTGCGATTCAAATACAAATTCATCTTGTGGGGTGGCCTGCTCTGAATGGTATACAGTATATCTTCTGGTGTCCCCTGGTTACCCTCTGTCTGTACTCACTAAAAATTCCATTCCCTGTCCAAGACTGCTGCTTTATTGTCCCTCTGATGGCTGGCGCTGTTTCTCTTGCACTTCTGCCGAGTATCCCACACAATTCCCGTCTCGTCAAACATATTCAGCTGTCTGAAAGAAGGTTTGCCATAGAAGGACACCAGGAAAATATTGGATTAGTTTGTAGGAGCTCATGTTCCAGTTATCCTGAAAGGTACTCTGGCCAAATTCAAGGACTGTTAAAATACTCAAGATTTTCCACTAGCTTACAGTTGTAGTATGTCGGTGTTATGCAACAAAATGGGCAAAAATGTGTTTCATTTTGTCACGGTATAGCTTCTCAAGGACAATATTACAGAAATCAATATTATATATCTCGCCCTAAGTCAGCTGGGATAGGCTCCAGCACACCTGCGACCCTAATGAGGATAAGCGGTATAGAAAATGAATGAATGAATGAATGTTAGAGCAGTCAGTATAAGCCCATATAACACTTTAAAGGCATCCTCCACTGAGAATGACTCAACACACAACCATTATTGTCTAAATAAGGGGTGTTCAAAGTGCGGCCCGGGGGCCAATTGTGGCCCACTGCAATGTTTTTTTTGGCCCGCAGCACATTCTAAAAATATCAATAAAACTAATGAATTCAAACAAAAAACTGTAATAAATAAAAAGTAGATTTACAAGAATAAGATTACTAAGAGAAAAAAGTTGTAAGCTAATAAATATCATTTTAGTAGCATTTAGTTGCAATTGTAATTGTGCAATTGTAATCTGTTAATGTTGTAATTAACAGAGTGAAGAAATTAGGAAACGGCCCAGAAACACATGAAACTATGAAAATAATCACAATACAGAGAAACTAACACAAAGCTGTCACGTCTACGAGACACGAGTCGTGACATAAAGTCTGATTATTAAGAGGAAAAATTTTGTATTCTAACCAAAAAAAAAGTTTGTGAGAATAAACTTCTAATGTTAGGAGCAAAACAATGTCATTTTAGGGGCATAGGGATGAAATATTTATATTAAGAACAAAATGTTATTTTTTTAAGGTGTAATAATATGAGAAAAAGACACAATAAAATTGTTTCTCGAAATAAAGTTGAGGGGGAGTTTAAGGGGATAAAGCCACACTATTTAAAATATAAAGATTGTTTAAGAAGAATGTTGAAATATTTGGAAAAGCCCCCCCCACCCAAAAAAACAACAGCAAAAATGTGAAAAAAGAGCAATTACCAAAGTTCATGCTAATAATACGCTTGCATCCTTTCATTTTTCAGTATGTGGCCCTTGGTGGAAAAAGTTTGGACACCCCTGGCCTAAACAGCGAGTGGTATGATTGTTGTGAAAATCAAGAATTGCAAAATGAAGCCGAGGAAGTGGGCACCTGGCTCTTCCAACATGATAACCACAAACAGATGTTAAAAGTGTCTTGCTGAGGAAGGTGAAGTTGAAGGTGACAAGTTTGTCTCCATTTGAGCATCTGTGGGGCCTCCTCCGGCGGAAGGAAGGTGGCGGGGCAGCTCTGGTGAATCTGGACTACTTTCTGACTTCTCATGGTTACATCCGAGTCTACTTTGTATACCATTGAGAAGAGCAAAAAAAAAATGGCTGAAATGTGAGGGGTGTACTCACTTGTGGGACAATGTATGGGGAGCCGGTCTTTTAGGTGGACCTTTTTCTTGAATTGTCTTCCTTCATCTTTACAAGGACACCTAAATGGGCAGGCGTGGAGGGACATGGAACTTGTGCTTTTTATTCATTTATTTTAAATAAAACACTACTACCTCTACTACCGCAAACTTTCTTGTCTGAAATTTTGCGCCCTCAAAATTGTGTGCTATGGAATTTCAAATCTCAAGGTAGAAGAAACGTAACCCGGATCTATGCCGGGGACATTCTCTGTATCTCACATAACATCTTCATCAAATATGACTGCTGTTTTCATGCATGGCTGGAAAGGAGCACTAGTCATTAGAAAGCCATGTTCCATTCCATCCATCACCTATGAGCATCAGACATAGACGGAGCGTGAAGGAGTCATAACCAATGATATCTTTCCGTGTGGTACCGACATCGATCAAATTAATTCCTCCTGCAAACTGAACATGGGTGTTAATGAATAGAATGAGGCATCACCGCTACCCTTATATTTGAGGTACCAGGTGGTATGTACTAAAAAGCTGTTTATGACGCCCTGCAGTCAGGTTTTTGCCTTTGCGATGTCCACCGGGTTCGGGTCGCAACTTGCCCATCGGTTCCTCCGAACCTGAAAACCTCCGGAGCATCTCCCTCAGCTGCTGGTGAGGATGATGCAGGTCATTGAGGAGCATGGCTCAAGGCTAGAAGGTTAATCTATTATTCAAATAATCCAGCCTCACAATCAATATGGGGATGTGAATACTTTAAGTCTTTCTGTACTCATTTGATCTTCCACCTGCATTCCCCCTCTTCCTCTTTTCTGTGTCTGCCATCGAACTGTGTGAGCTTACGGCATCACACGTGGAGAATTATTTATTGGGTACAAACAGAGAAGGTGGTATTTTTAGTTTCATGCAGCTGAATTATTCACCACGGCCCTTCATCCCTGGGCCGACATCGCTGCTGAACAAGAGGATTACCTAAAGGCGGGAAAGCCCTCACTGAAAAGAGTAGAATTTAACCGGTGCCCCAAAACAGAAATGTGTTTCAAGTGCTTTAGGGATGTTTCTCACTTAACTCTTTCCCCCTTTCGCACTAATCCTTATCTGTCTGAACACCCGGCATTGACACTAATGTAAAAATGGTCCTCATAAAACAGAGCGAATGACCTTGTTTTTTCCACCAGAAGGCTGCTGTGGTCCAGACGCTTTGGCAAGATGTTTTCAGACAAGAAAAATCATGATTGGTTTCCGGTTTGGCATCTCTCCAGACAGGGAGACCATCTTTACGCTGACGGATGTTTTCCTTGATCCTTCCCTTTGTAGAAAACTATCACAAAAACCTGCGTTATCTCATGCAGTGGAATCTCAAGGTCAAAGACTTTCTTCTCTGCGTTGATGGTCTGCATCAGAACAAGTGTTTCTATAAGAAGCTATTGAAATGGAAGTAATCCATACCAGAATCCAACTACTGCCATTACCAAACCTTTAAAAATAAATACCTTGTCTTGTTCTATGGTTATCGTCACAATTTTCCTTCTTGACGTCACTTGTGCCTCAAACTAAAACCATACACCAGAAGAAAAATATAGCAAAATATACTGCACTGCGCAGGTAACCATTTGTGGCCGGTAGCTGTTTTTTTACTGGTTTGAAGTGCATTTTAAAAATATTATTTATGAAGAAAAGTAAAACAAAAATAATATAAAAAATAATAATAACAATGACAGCAACTATAGAAAAATCAGCAGTAATCTAAAAAAAAAAAGTCAAAATATTGAGAGAAAAAGGTCAGAATATTCATGAGAATAACATTGTAATATTAATTATATAAAAATTTCATTTTATCCGTGATATTATGAAAAAAAAACGAATAATGTTTTTTTAAATTACTTTATGGAAAAATCTTCAGAGAATACAGTTACTCACAATATTACGTGTAAAATGACGAGAAAAATATTGAAAATTGAAATACAGTTAGCCCTCGCCATTTCATCGTTCAAACCCTCACTCTGTCAAGGTTTTTCAAAAATAAATTAATAAATGACCATTTGTTTTTGTGGTTGACTATCGCCTGTTACAAAATATGCATATTAAGATACATTTATGTATTCTTAGCCTAAAAAAAGCATTTTCAAACAAAAAAATGAACAAAAATTCAAACAAAATACTAAAAAAATTGTCATAATTATCATTGACATAATCATAATAATAAAACAGGAAACTGTTATGGTCGTATTCCAACTAAAACTAAACTCTGAACCCCAATGTCACTTCCTGCACACACGTCTGGAAGACATTTATTGAAACACACACGAGCACTGGTGTAAATGTGACTATAGGGGTGTTATTTTATGTCAAGAGGCCTCTAATAACACTAAAAACCGTATGCAGAAGGTTCTAAACTGGCTTTCTATGCTCTAACTATGAAAATATTGGATTTATGTAGGAGGAATTCTACTTTGCAAAAAGAAGAATCTATTGCGGTGAGGTCTGGAACAAACTAACCACGATAAACAAGTCATTACTGCAGTTGGAATTTTTTTTAAACAAACAGCATTTTTTTTATTCTACAAAGCTGTAGTTTTACAAGAATAATGTGGTAAAAAATTTTTTGGAAAAAGGCCATGTTCTTACGAGAATAAAAGTCAAGAATAAACTCATTATTTTATGCGGAAAAATGATGACATTTCAATAGCATAGAGGTGCAATACTGAAGAAAAAATATGTTATTTTTGTTTAAATTATTTTTGTTTAAAGTTGTAGTATTGTGACAAACAAACTTGGGGAAAAAGTGAAAATATTATCAAACTAAAGTCATAATATTACGAAAAGAACATTTACAAGGATTATTTAAGACGAAATTTGAAATATATACACTTTTTTTTTTAATCCAAAAAAGAGCAAAGACTAAAGTGCAGACTAATAATGTGCCTTTTTAACTTAATCACAAAATGTATATAACCTCTTAGGACATGTGCTGTTTTACAAAATATCAAAGTGGCGCTTGCAACCATTCATTTTTCAGTATGTGGCCCTCGGTGGAAAAGGTTTGGACACCCCTGGTTTAGAAGCACAAGAAGTGCTGCTAACAGTACAAGTTGTCATGCTGTAACTTTATAATAATAAGACACTTTACCACATTAAGGCGAGTGAGGTGAAAATATTGCCATACATTTTCTCATGTGACAAAACTTAAGAAATGACAGTTTGATACAATATTAAGTAGTCAGTGTACACCTTGGAAAAGTTCACAGATTCTTTGGTTGACCACAACCAGGCCTGATCTGAGTGGAACCGCTCTTACTATATATATTTTTTTTTTTTTTCACTTACATCTTCACATTCTTTGCATTGAAGTGCCATGTTGAACTTCCGGTGACCGGTATGAGAGATTGTTAGAACGATGAAAATGACTAATTGGGCCCAATTTGGACAGTTTCAGTTGGGGCTGCAGTCATTTTTCTCGAAAGACATTAACGGCTGTGTGTTCAGTTATTTTGAAGGGGCATTTGAATATAACGATACAGTCGCTGTGTGGGATGCGGTACCGCGTGGCATCATTATTAATGCATCCTGATAAATGATACAAAGGCTGCACTCACTGTTGTCGCTGTTCTCGTCCTTGCTGCCATCGATGGTTCCATCCGGCTGCATCTGCAGGTAGAAGCCCTGCTGGCTGAACAGTCGTGTCACGATGCCTTTCAGCTGTGGCTCTGTAATACACATATTTACACACACACACACACACGCACACACACACACAAACACATTGGACCAAGTCACAAACACACAGCCCACAAATAATATGTCAGACTAGAATGAATGTATAAAATACACAGATGTACATACAATTGTACACATTTGTCGTGGAGGTTTGAGTGAAGTACCAAATAAGATAATGAAAATAGGACATTCGTTTATCTTCACATCTGCCCTCTTACTTACAGTAGGCCATCATAATCTACAAGTTGTATTTTTTTCATTATAATAACCCTGAACCGACCTCCAGCTTTGAGGCTATGTCATCTGGTGCCTCGCCAGGGTGCCGCTGGAAGCGCTCAACACTTCAGGGGAGCCGAGAGGGGGAATTGATATCAGGTTAAATAACGACTGGATGTCTGGCAATGCCGGGGAGAAATCTGTGTGTATACAGGAAAAGACTTGCATCCCATTCATCTAACCGGCTCATGTTCTACACGTTTTTAGGTTAATAAAACAATGCATAGGGAAGCACATGGGCCAACAAATAATTTTGTTTTCTCTGACTGGCAAAAAGGAAACAGAGTGCAGTTTTGTCACAGCAGATTTGTGGATGTGCTAACATTTGCAATTATTTTAGGCATAACTCAGTCGCGCATGATACCATGCATAAGTAGACTGCATATGCCTAAAACCACAATCTGCCAACAAAAGAGTGCAGAAAGGCAAGTTTTTTGCATATTCATGAGAAAGTCGAGGGAGAAAACAAAGAAAGTGCAATCCAGCGACACTCGAATCCAATGTATGGAAGAAAGCAGCAAGGGAAAACTACTGCGGAACGCTGCCTGGAACGGTATTCTCAGCTGCAGTCTTGACTATTCATTCATTTTATTAACAGGTATTGTGGAACGTGTTATCTAAATGAAAGAATATCAACATGACTCTGTGCCAAGGTCAGAAGTAAACGTAGAGGTCAGGCCATTCATAAACATAAAGCTCACAATTTCTTTTACTACATCTCTAGGGAGTGGAAGGCTCAGGATCCAGACTACTGAACACGGTTCTTTCAACTTTTATGTCGAGCTGATGTCAGCTCATCATGGGCCATCTGCTGCAGGCACAGCAGGACCATGAAGAAGGATGTTGCCACAGAACATATAAAAGAGTGGACGCAGCCACTGTGACATCAGCCAGTGGCTGGTGTGCAGCCACTTCCACACACCCAGTTTGGCAGGTTGGCTTTAAAATGGCAGCAGGTGATCTATTGCTATCCTTTTATGTAAACGGACAAATTATTTACATTATCATGACATGTTGAAAAAAGCCAGTCACTGAGTCCATATATAAGTGTATACATGATTTTTGGTATTTTTGATATTGAAGATGTACTTTAACTTTTGGGGTCACCCCCAACAATCACTGCAATATGTGTTGACTCACTCAGGGGAAAAAATAGTTATAGGGCATTATTAATTGCACTGAAACATGGGTACAGGGGTCCTTTGTGTTTCTCCATACTGCATAACAATAATTAAAAGACTACAACAAAAAGTATTTGATCTCTTTATGATTTCTTATTTTTTTGCATGTCACACTCCAATGTTGCAGATCCTCAAAACAATTTAAATATTAGTCAGTGACAACACAACTCAACACAAAATGAAAATTTGTATTATTAAGGGTGAAAAAAAGATATCAGTTTGGAAAAGGTTAAAAAATCATTTCTAAAGTGTTGTGACTGCACAAAAGCACAGTGAAAGCCATTATCCACAAATGGCAAAAACATGGAACAGTGAGTGAACCTTCCCCAAAAGTACCCCACGACCGCTGTGACGACTTATCAAAGAGGTCACAAAAGAGCTCACAACAACATCCTCGCTTGCCTCATTTAAGGTCAATGTTCATGACTCCACCATGAGAAAGACAATGGGCATGAACGGCCTACATGGCAGAGTTCCAAAACCAAAACCACCACTGAACAAACCACATTAAAAGGTCACTGACATGACCCATATTAACTTTGCCTAAATATGTTCTAAATTGTTTGTAATTATGTTCTAATACTGGTGTGACAAGACAAAAGTTTCACTTTTTGGAAGGTGTGTGTCCCATTATATCTGCCGTAAAACCCCACATTTGAGAAAAAGAACATCAGCAAACAACAGTGAAATGTGATGGTGGTAGTGTGATGGACTGGGGCTGTTTTCCTACTTAAATGGAACCATAAATTCTGCTGTCTACCAAAACATTCTGATAGGAGAATGTTCCGCCATCTGTTTGGGACCTCTAAAGCTAAAACAAAGTTGGGTTCTGCAGCAGAACAATGATCTCACGCTGATCATGCTGGAAAACCCACCAATGTGGCTGAATTGCAACAATTCAGTCACAGCCTCCACAGCGCTGTAAAGGTCTCACTCCAAGATATCACAAATGCTTGATTGCAGTTGTGGATGCTAATGGTGGCCCAACCAGTTATTAGGTTTGAGAGGCAATCACTTTTTCCCACAGGGCCATATAGGTGTGGATTTTTTTCTCGCTTAATAATAAAAAGTTTCATTTAATAACTGCATTTTTGTTTAGTTGCGTTGTCATTGACAAATATTGAAATGTGTTTGATGATGTGAAAGAGTTAAGTATGACAAACATGCAAACCCTTTTTCACACCACTGCACATGTTTGTTTGCATCAGTTTGTCCAAGGCAGTGCTCCTCCAATAGTGGGGCAGGCGGTGAGCTTGCAGGGGGCATGAGAGGCAGGAAGGACTTTCCGTATTAGTGCAGACCTGCCAACGTGTATGGATTTGTTGTACTCAGCATGTAATCTGACTTGATATGCTTGATATGCTTGCATGCTTCATTGCTCTCCATTTTGTTGCATTTTGCTTGTTTCGGTTCTAAGTTCAGTCTGTACAGTACCGAAAAATAAATAGATATTATCAGTTCCTCAATAGTATTTTTAACCGACTGTATTGGACTGAGCAGCTAGGACAGGGGAATGTGTACTACTTTTCTACATCGCTATAAACTATAATCCATCCATCCATTTTCTATACCGCTTATTCTCATTAGGGTCGCGGGTATGCTGGAGCCTATCCCAGCTGACTTTGGGCGGGAGGCGGGGTACACCCTGGACTGGTCGCCAGTCAATCGGAGGGCAGGCAAACAACCATACACACTTTAATGGATAATCTAGAGTCACCAATTAACTTAACATGCATGTTTTTGGAATGTGGGAGGAAACCGGAGTACCTGGAGAAAACGCATGTACGCACGGGGAGAACATGCAAACTCCAAACAAAGATGCCCAATGGAGATTCGAACCCTGAACCTCCTGACTGTGAGGCCAACGTGCTACCCACTCAGACACCGTGCGGCCCATAAGCTATAATCATTGTCTATATTCATTGTATTTCTCCACCTTGCCATATCCTTATCCGTTAGCTGTATCTATATATATACATACAGTATATTAGGGCTTTTAATTGATCAAAATATTGGTTCGGGATTAATCGCACATTGTCCATAGTTAATTTATAATTAATTGCATTTAATCGCGGATCCTTTAGGATAGGACATGCGCACGTTTATATATATATGTACATGTACAATATACATATATATATATCTTTTTTTTCCTTTGGGCTTATCCCGTCAGGAGTCGCCACAGCGAATCAGCGAATCAATTGCCTCCATCTAACTCTGTCTTCTGTATCCTCTTCACTTGCGCCAACTACATTCATATATATATATATATATATATATAAGCTAAATCCTGATGGTAAGTGGAGGTAGCAAAAACAGTGATACTTGCAAAGCAAAAAAAATGTGCATATGTATTTGGTGGAAAGGATTTGAGAAAAACTGTGTCTCATGCACCACTATACAATATAGCAACTATCAGACAAATATGTGCAGAGGAGAGCCCAAGTATGAAATCCATGTCTACTCAAGTGTACATCAATCTCCAACTCACCTACCCCTGAGGTTGGGCTATCCATTCCCGGGACGGGCCCTTCATCATCCATCACAGGCGGGAGTGATTTGAATGCATGCATGCGTGTGTGTGTGCGTGTGTGTGTGCGTGTGTGTGTGTGTGTGCGTGTGTGAAAGAGAGAGTGTGCTTTTGTGTGAGTGTGAAAGGTGTATGAGAGTGCACACGTCAGGAAATTGCATGTGATAACCACACTTCCATTAATTAGGGCCTCCTTGTGGGCCATTGCTGACTGCTTCAGCAGTGAGTGTGTATTGTGCAAAAAAAAAATAAAAGTCCAGAGCACACAGCATGTGTCGTCATGCAAAGAATATGTGTGACATGATGGCTGACGGGTGCCAGCATAATAAGGTCAAGACATGTACTTCATACTAATACAGGACAAGACATTTAGGCACACTGACAAATGGTGTCATGGCCGTGAAATGGCGAATGATCCCCTGTTGTACAGCAGGGGCGGGGGACACACCATATTCATTAACACCAATATACACCCACTCTGGAGCTTGACACGTTGTACAATATTTACAGACTTCGGAGGAGAAGCGAGGTTTGATCCGACATCAACAAAAGCAAAAAAGAAGCAGAAATAAACTGAGGAGGCAGGGCCAGGTAAGATAGTTTTAAAGACAGCCACACAAAGAGATGGAAGAAAACAAAAATATCAGCAAAGAAGTCAGCAATAAGACAAGTGTTGAAGCCCGACGGAGCCCCCACCCTCCCCGCTGGCTTTCCACAATGTATCGCTCCCACCCAAGAGGAAAGAAGGGGTCGACATGGGCGCAAAGATGGGGTGGAGACGAGAAGAAACACAGCACACACGGATGGAGGCTGAGCTACTGACCTAGCCTGCAGCCCTTATGGGACACCTGTGGAGGTTTCGAAGGTGCATCTTACGAAGTGGAGGGGGGAGTGGTTGGGACAGAAGGAGAAAGAGTCTTTTAAAACAGGCAGAATTTATTGATATCAAAATAAATCCAGTAAATCAACTTATATGAAGAAGCGGTAGGGGTGGGGGGTGGGGGCCGTTACCTACCTGCCAATTAGTGACCTCCTTAGACATTTTGTGGCAGCTGTGTCTAGAGAGCTGGCCATAATAACCAGTCCGGCTTTGTTTTTCTCCTATCATAAGGCCACAGCTACACAGGACTACCACTGCTGGTGACTTATGTGCACCCACACACAACTATCAGTAAAAGGCGAGTAGCTCTTAATCGCTGAGGCCATACCCCTCCCCACTGCAGTAAAGCCTCCCCTCTGCAATAAACATTTACCATTAAAACACTTAATCTGAAAAGAGCCTTGTGGTGCAGTGCGGTGCGACTTATCCCTCTCCTCTGGAAAAGCCCAATCAGCATTCATTAGAAATGCAATTGCCAGTCTCAGTTGTCCGTCTTTAGGGGCAGGAGGAGGGCGTTCAATTTGTTTACATTAGCTTGGCAAGAGGAGGGGGGGGGGGTGCAAAATCAGGAAGACATGTATGGCATGACAACTCAGGGGTGACGTCACAGCCTAGACACGTCCAGGTTGCTGCCAAAATGGAACAGGTGGATTTTTCTACGTTCTGTGGGTCAGATGGGAGGGAGCCGGTGACTGCAGCATAATGGCTCTGCTGCTCCGAAGAGGGGCGGGGAGGGTTTGGGTTGGGTTCGTGGACACATTCGCACACATTGCACGGATCAGATTGGCTGGGGAGGAGGGAGGGTTGGGTGGGGGCGCCTATCGGTAGTACAGCACTGACCTGGTCGCCGACGCACGGGTCTTTTCTTGCCGCTGCAAAAGCGCACTTTGCTGAAGACCCCCAAAAAATGCCTCTCACACAGAGAGCGGGGGTCCTTGCTGGGGCTGGGCCGACGCTTGGACGTGGACACCCGGTCGCTGTTCGATTCCCTCGCCTGGCGCTTCTGGCGGATCAGAGAGCTGGCGATCGCAGCCATCTCCCAGAACCGAGTCTTTTAAAAAAAAAAAACACACCAAGAGTCTAGTTCGGCCGAGGTTTGAGCAGGTGCAGAATTCTGATGCAAAAAAAAGGCACGGTAGATTCTGAGTGCCGGTCCAGAAATGTTTCAACCAAATGTCATTCTGATGAGGAACTCTTGAGTCCGGAACATCATTGAGATTCGGGTTGCATCTCCTTGTGGTAAGAACTTTGTTGCACTGTCAGGACTTGCTGTCAATCTATACGGTGGAGCTCGCAAGCAACATGCAACAGTGCTGATAAGTTGGCGCAGCTGCGTGGCGTTGGAGCGGTTCGGATATTCCAGGTGAACAGCGCCGCGTCTGACCAGCTCGGTTCCGAATCCTTCACTTGCACACCAGCTTTTCCTTATGGGCTGCTGCTTCTTCCTTTATTTTTTTATAAAGAAATTGTCGTCCGGATTGGCAAAAAATGCCCCTTTTAATCCATGCGCATGGAAGACAGGAGCTGCGCAAGGAGCTCAGACGAGCCCATGCATGCACGCTTCGGTTCGGACGATGGCACCTTTCAATGCAACCGGGGAGTGGGGCGGGGGGGAGAGGGGGATCGGCTGTAAAGGGTGCTGCAGAGATGTACTGGAAGCCCGCAGGAGAGAGGTGGGGTAGGGGGAGCGATTCGGCTTCAAAAGCAACAATTAGTTGCATCGGTCCGAGGGCGGCATCGTTCCGAAGTGCGTCCCGGTGCGTGGATGCTCTGGGTTCGATCCATCGCCGAAAAGAAAAGTGATGGCTGTACAGACCGCCTCAGTACCTCTCCTCCCTCTCCCTCTGTATCCTCCCCGCTCTGCCTCTCCCAACTCTCTTAACGCAATCATACGTGAGTGTATTAGGAATTCTCGCGGTCATGCAAAACATGCGGGCTTGCAGTCTCCTGAGCGCCGGTACTTTCCACCATGCAAAGGTTTAACAAAGATAAGCACATAATGTGTGGCGTTTTGGAAGGAACCCCCCACCCCCCAGCCGCGCCACAGTGATCTACAACACACCATGGAACATAAAACACAATTACATTGGAGACACAGGCAATGGCAGAAGATTGGGGTGTCCAAAATCTGGGGCTGGGGCCGTTTGGGGTCCGCAGCCTGGCTTTTAATGGCCGGCCCGCAGCATTTGCTGCAAATAAAATGAAACACAGCCTGCGTTGGAACGTAAGAAAGGGCGGTACAACATATCACACTAATAAGTACTTGCTTTGTCGCCTATGACACACACTGCTTACAATATCTCAACCGAAATGTGATTCGTTTTTTTGGGCACAGAGATCCACAAATTCCTCTGCATAAGGAAAGTTTGGACAGAAGTCGGAATACTTCACGCAGTGATTGTCTGCCCTCTGAGGGTAACCATAACTGTGACCTCTGATCTAGGGCATGGACTCCCCTAAAACAGGTTGTTAGTGGAATCGCCTCAGAATGCCACATGACATGTCAGAAGGGAAGCACTCATGCGGCCCCAGACCATGATTGAACTCACTTGTGTTGCCAGCTAATCAGACAATAGTGCTTGTTTGGTTTGTTGAATTATTTTTACTGGATAGTAAATCTATCAAGCTGCACACTGACTACTCAACATTATGCAATCTCACGCTTCATTTCTATTGTTTTGTCACTTTAAGAGGTATAATAAGATGCTCGCTGGGATTGTGCACATGTGCATGTGTGGGAGGAAGAGCAGGTGAGTCTTCACCTGCACTGCGTGAAATATTTCAAAGGCTTTTCCCGGATCACCATTTTTCTTGCAAAGGAGGCAAATATTTATTTTATTCGCACCCCGTTCCTTTACAGAACACCTGAATATAACAGGGGCGGAAATGTCCAAGCCTTTCACAGGAGAGGATAAAGGCAGCAAAAGACAAAGGAAGTATGCAGGCAAGAGACTAAATCAGTTCATTTATTGCAAGTCGTAATGTTATTGGCTTGCCGTTTATTTGGTAGAAAGGATATGTCAAAGTACAACAAGGAATGTCGATAAACACGCCTATCATTCTAAGGATGTTGTATTCTGAGTGTTTTGTGGACATGCAAACATAACACATACTGAATCTTGGTCAGCTAAGCGTCATTCCAATGCTAAGAAGACAACTGCTTTGCTGGCACCTGGCTCTCACTCTGTATATTAATTGTACACTGTATATGAATTAATCAGTCTGACAGTGGAAAGGGTGTCTGTATGCTCCCATTGCCTCCAACAAGAACACAACACTGGTCATAGATTTCTTTAGGTCTGCTGCCCCCCTGTGGAAGACTACCGGTGTTAGGACATAAGCTTGGGAGGAGGTTTCATCCAGAAGTCATCATATTTCACATCAACCTATGCGCAGCTTATCTGTAAGATATACATTGGGGATTTTTTTTATATATTAAAAAAAATAACAATAACTATCATGTAACAATTATAGCCCTCACAAATCCAAATCTGTTTGATGGTACTTTGTACAAAAACAATTACTCAATATCTGAGAAAATATTTAACCAATTAATGCACAGCAAAATCTAATTATTTACATTAAATCATGTTTTAATCCATTTCACTGTATAGCCATATTGGCCATATTAAAATATGCTTTAAATTCAGCTTTTTTTTATGTGTAAGTGATAACGTAATGTTCATTTTTGTAGTTACAACTCAAGTAATAGTTAATTTAATAGCACTTTTACAGCTTGGTCGAAGCACTTTTATAGTATACGTAAATGTTAGTAATGTGTATTAAGATTTGGTGTATTAAACTGTGAAAATTGAACATTAATTTTGCATTGGAAGCTATCAAACTGAAATTAAAAATAAAAACACGTCTGTGCAAATTGTAATTAACAACAAAAACAACACACTAGGCCTCTAAACAGTGTGAGAATGTTGTATTACAGTCGGCTCTCGCCATGTCATGGTTTTTCAAAAATATATTATTAAATAAATGATGCTTTTTCATAGTTGAATCGAGCCTGTGATTGCTTAGAAAATGGGGACATTTGAACAAATTTCACACATTTGTCATCTACATTAGGCATTTTCAAAGCATAGAAAAGTTGAATGAACTCAAATTCAAATGTAAGGGATTCATTCAGAAGATGCATTCAAAAACATGATGTAGTTTTCTACACTGGTCTTTAGGTGTCAGTAACGTTTCTGAAATGTGTCTGGTGAGGCATACAAGCGCCAAACTTAAAAGCAAGAGGCGTTTATTGCAGGTTTGAATGACCTCACTACAGATAGCACAATAATAGCACAATATGGCCAAAATAATAATACATAATAACCACCATAATAATAACATGCGCTACTGTGTTTTTTACTTACTTTTTACTTAATGATGTTTTATATGGTTTATTGTTCATGTATTTATTACTATTAGTTATTATTATCGCAGTACAAATTATGATTACAATTTTCATCCATTTTCTATACCGCTTATCCTCATTAGGGTCACGGGAATGCTGGAGCCTATCCCAGCAGACTTTGGGCGAGAGGCGGGGTACACCCTGGACTGGTCGCCAGTCAATTGCAGGGCACATATAGACAAACAAACATTCACACTCACATTCATACCGATGGACAATTTAGAGTCTCCAATTTACCTAACATGCATGTTTTTGGAATGTGGGAGGAAACCGGAGTACCCGGAGAAAACCCACACACGCACGGGGAAAACATGCAAACTCCACACAGAGATGCCCAACGGAGATTCGAACCCTGAACCTCCTGACTGTGAGGCCAACGTGCTACCCAGTCAGCCACCGTGCGGCCCCCAGTCACAGTTACATATTATTTATTTATTTTTCTACTCTTTTTTTGTCCTTATTTTTCCCGTTTTGCTGTAATTGTGTTATTCTGTGTTATTCTGTATACATTCTTGGGGAGCTGCTTGAAACCTGAATTTCTCTTGGAGATTAATAAAGTATCTATCTATCTATCTATCTACTGTTGTAGCAGTAATCCAGTCAAAGCTAAAACTCAACTTTAAACCCCCAATGTCACTTCCTGTCCTCCACATGTCCAGAACACATTTATTGCAACACACAAAAGCATAAGTCTTATTTATCTTTGTTTTAAATTCCTTATTTTCTCTTATCATGTCTACTATTTTGGGTGACACAAGTGTAAAGGTGACTATAGGGATGTTGTTTCACATCAAGGCAGCTCCAATAATGTTAAAAAAATGTATTTAGAAGGCCGTAAACAGGTTTTCTATGCAAAAACTACAAATGTGGGCATTCAATTGTCATGGTCGAGTCAGGAATCAATTAACCGCAATAAACGAGGCATGACTGTATATTCAAAACTGTCTCTGAATTTAAAGTTCAAGTTAATTTAGTGCACATTTTGGATTACTGGTGCAGTACAATAATTGATTATGGCAATGTCTTGTTTGTGACTCTTTTCGCGCATTATATATGCGACTTATTTTTTACTGATGCGTAATAAAAGCCAGGCATAAAATTGAAAGGGTGTAAACATTTAAGCACGACTTTGGCATAGCGCTTACTTATTTTTGCTTCAGTGGACCAAAACTTGTGTAGTAGTGAATTAGATTATGTTGCTGACATGACGTGATGACATGATGTTATGCAAAACAGTGACAAAGCAAATATGGAGGTGGCTCGGGCATCCCTGGTGAGGTGTTCAGCCATGCCCGTCCAATAGAAGCACCGGGACAGATCTAGGACACGCTGGAGAGATTTTTTCTCACAGCGGGCCTGGGAACGCTTTGGGGTCCTCCGGATGGAATCGAAGGCAGGGTGCCGGGGACCGGGAAATCTGGACTTTCCTACTCAGATTGGTGCCCCCGCGCCCCAAACTCGGATAAGTGGAAGAAAATTGAATGGAAAAAGAATGGACACAACTATTAAACAACAATTCCTTCCTGATATTTTCCCATTTAAGGATATTTCATGGACACACCAAATGACGGCATTATAAAAACTAAGTAATAGATGAAGCAACAGGTAAACTGTGTAACTGTTGTAGTCTTACAATGGTGCCAGCATTTGCCAAAACTAAGTAGTTACTGGGTTGGCAACTGTCAGAGTAAAATGTAAATTTTAAAATTACATTTAAAAGTAAAATTATCTGTGATAATTGGTGATTTAAGAAGGCCAACATTATATTTGGATGTGTTACTTAGGATGTGACTACAGTTGTCACATTGCGAATTTTTGTGGCCTCAGGTATACAGTACCTCAAATCAGACACGTGTTGACCTCAAAATCATATTCATTAATAAATCATGCTGTTTTGTGGTTGAATATGGCCTGTTATTAGTCAGATATATTCATATTGAAGAAAATGTTACGTTTTTGTTTTTTTTTGCATAAATTAAGCATTATTCTTGGTCTGAGCGCGTGTATTTTTTTATTAATATTAATATTTTTTGTTTAAATTAAGCATTTCTCAGCATAAAATTGGTTAAATTAAACAAAATGTAAATATAAGCCAGTCAGAAGATGCATTCAGGACCTTGTGAATGATCTGTAGTATTCTTCACTGGTCAATAGGTGTGAGACACATAATCACCAGCCGGAACAATAAGCATTGTACCTTCACAACAGGTACAATGAACCTTAATAGATAAAAATAATGAAAACATGGCAGCCATAACCCATGCAAAACTGAAACTCAACTCTGAATTCTCGACGTCACTTCCTGTGCACCTGCCACTCAGCTCCCCAAGGAAACACACTTATAGCAACACACATGCACACCACTCTTATTTATGTCTTGGCTTATTTACTTGTTTACTTATTTACTCTTTCTATGTCAATTATATTGTGTAATGCAAGTATAAAGGTGATTACAGGGGTGTTATTATATGTCTAGATGGCTCTAATAATGTTTAAAAATCGTATTTAGAAAGTTGTGAACATGTTTTCTATACTCTAACTATGAAAATATTCCACGTATAAATATGGAATTCTTCTTCAAGGCTATTCACTTTTCACGGTCGAGACTGGAACCATTTACCCGCGATAAGGGCTTGCATACCTGATACTTTTGGACCTGATGGAGAGAAACCAAATATAATGCGGTTCTTGGGCTAAAAAAAATAGTAAGACCCTGCTTGAGGCCAATGAGTCAGCTCATGAAGATGTGATGAGATCACACAAGATTTATCTAACAGTGCTGCAGAATAAGGACCAATGAAGACCTTTTATTCTTGACTTTCTCAGATCCCAGCGTGTGCTGCTTTTGGTCCAGGTGTCTCAAAGGATTCGACTGAGCTTGATAGCGTTTCTAATTGTCTGCCCTGAATTTTTTGAGAGACACTTTAGCGAAAGTATGATTGCATCATAGTGTATATATGACTGACTGCAACAAGGGTTACTTATGCTATGGTAGAGGGTTTAGTTGCAAAAGGTAAACATAACAGAAGAAATAAAGAAGACCTGTCATTAATGTGGGTACATTGTTCAAAACGCAGATTTAATAGGACCCCATAGACTCTGGTGTAACTTTTCTAAGTATGTTCTCAATCTGTCCAAGTCTGATGTTCCACAAAGGGACACATTTTTAGATTTTAGACCAAAGTAAAGGTACTGAAATCAGCTACGGTGATCACACAGAAGCATGTGCATGCATGAGCCCACATAGACAACTAGAGTTTTATACTTATACTTCCCCCCTTTACATTTTAAATATTGTTTCTCTGCTTTTGTACTGCTTATCAAGATTAAATGATCATTATTGTTATTGGCATGTAGCACAGAAACTTTCCAAAGTTTGGGGTATGTCAACTTGATCAACAGCCTCAATGTTTAAATAAAAATAAAAAAATAGCCACTACAGATGTAAAGACTAAGATTGATGGAGGTTGTTACAAGTGACTAGTACAAGCGAAAGTAATGGTTATGTAAGAAGAAGACGTCCAGGGACGTGAAAAGTTTGGGAACTGGGGCCTAGCCGTGTCTTCTGCTGTGACGCTGTCCCTGGTGCTGATTGTTGTCTTTTGTTTTTGGGGACATTGACGCGACATTGCACCCGTTCGACGCACCAGCGCATAGGGTGAAGTGTGTGCGTGGATCGTGGAGGAGAGGACTGCGGGGCTCGGCAGCTGACTGGTGCACACTTAACTCGCGGCCAGATGATGAGCGCTAAAGGAGAGACTCCGTGCGTGCGCCGCAGCCACACTCACACGCACTCGACTTGTTGTGGCCAATGAAACCACTCAACCTCCATCCTCCTCTTCTTCATCATCCCATTCTTTCTTTCACCCACCACTTAGGAGCATGCAAAGCGAGCGTGGCGTGTGTGAGGTCTCTCACCGTCGGTGATAGTGGTCGACTTCGATCGTTGTCCACAGAAACACTGCAGCATATGCGCTCCTTTCTGAAGGAATGGCCTCAGAATCCTCATTGATTTGGCTTTTATGGGAGACTTCCTCAATCCAAACAATGCTACACCACAACACAGCATGCAGGGTCAGGCAGCCTCTATACCGCTTTTCCTCTCTATTTACTGCCTCGGAAGGGCACAGTCTGCAGGACGCGTTAGGCTAAAAGCAAGCATCCTGAGGTAGTCTCCCACCACCATCACCACCACCACCACCACCTTCCCCCGGGCTTCTCATCTAGTCCGGTTTCTCTACTGTCGGCGCGCACACTCCTCTCGTTTCTCCAGGCAACGCAAGGACGACACACTGTGCTCCAATTGTACACCGTCAGCGGACGTCATAGCGAAAGAGACGAGGAGGAGAGACAGCGGTGGGTAGGAGGCGGAGGAGGAGAGGGGCGATGGGGGAGGTGTTGTTCATGAGGGAGGGGAGACGCGGAGCATACACGCCAAACTTAAGCTGCGTAAGTGGCAAGCAAGCAAGCTGGCCAGCGCAGGAGTGAGGTAATGCAGGGCTCCGAGTTGAGGAGATGACAGAATCTCTCCTGCTCCGGAGATAATAGATGAAAGCCTGCACATCATATGCTGCAGGCCTCCACCTCAAACATTACTTTTGAGATCATGTGAAACTAGGTTTGGGACTCCTGCACCATTGATATAACTGTATTTTTAGCTTTATAACGCAATTCATTTATTCAACTGCAGGCGGTACCGGTATAAAAGGGATAACGCATTCATGAGGCAAAAAGGATTACAAACCAAGACAACAGTTCATAGTACTTAGTTCACCCTTCACTACGGCAGCCTATGAGGCACATACATGTAAGGCATCTGAAATCAAATGGCAACAGATGGACCCTTAGGGCTGATGACTCCTGTCCTCCAGCTCTCCATTTTCTGATGTTTGCCGAAGTTGAGAACCACATGTAAAATTATGTCAGATGGTAATTTCTCCTTTTCGAATGTCACCATTTTTTTTTCATGTAAAACTGTGCATGTTAAAAAGTCTTTAACAGAACACTCTGCGTAGAAACAGTAAAAAAAAAACATTGACCTGCAAGCATAATCTCCTCTCCTCCTCTTTCTCTTCACAAAATTAGCAGATTATGTGCATATAAAACTATAATTATTGTCAAAAATGTGTTTGTGCTAGATTTTGGGGGTGTTTGGAACAGATTAATTGGATTTACACTGTTTTCTATTGAAAAACTTGTCTTGGTTAGAGTTGGTTTGGTATGTGTCGGACCTTGTGGAACCGATTAATAACACTAAACAAAGCGTCTCTGTAAGTGTCTAAAACTCAATGACAATTAAGAGTGCGCATTATGAGCAGTTAAAAATGTTTTAGTACATTGTTTCAAAAGTTTGCATGAGGTTTGTAAAAAAGTTTGTTATTTTCATGTAATTTCAAATAGTTTGTTTTTTTTCAAAATTCCCCTGAAAGTGGTGTCAAGTGTTGTAATAACAACCACAACCAAAAAATAAATATGAAAAAATTTTTTACACTTAAAGTGTGTGTAAGTGTTGTTCTCTCTCTTTGTGTGTAACTCCAGACTCCAGACTGTCTTTGATCATCCTGGAGATGGTTATTGGTTGAGCCTTTGCCATTCTGGTTATTCTTCCATCCATTTTGGTGGTTGTCTTCCGTTTTCTGCCACGTGTCTCTGGTTTTGCTCTCCATTTTAAGGCGTTGAAGATAATTTTAGCTGAACAGTCAAAAAATGTTGCAACTTTTCATACATTTTCCCCTCTCCAATCAACTTTTTAATCAAAGTATGGTGTCTTGAATGACCCATTTTCCTCTGGCTTCCACAATTCCACAATTGCTGGTTTCTGTTTCTTCACAAAATTGATCCCTGATTAAATGCCACACTAATATTTTTGAGCTCACCCCTTTCAACTAATTGTCCAAAATTACAGCCTTACGTGCGTGCATATCATGTTTGCTGGGTCTTGTTTTTTTTCTGAGAAACTACTGCACCTACTGGTAACTTGTTTGCCAAGTAGCAATAAAAATATAAATTAATGACGTTACTTACATTAATTACATTAATGCGCATTATGATAAACTTGCTTCTGCGGTAACGGCAGACGGACGCACAGTGTAGCATCCCCACAGAGTCAGCCAGAGTCTTACAATCTCTTATAGCTTTATTTTGACCTGAACACATCAACACCAATGAAATTCTAAACATCATATAACGTATGCATTTCCGACTCCTCTGAACACTCTGCACAAGGTACATTCACGGACACTCCGGACATCACAACAACGTCTTTACTATGTGTGTATGCGTGGTCAAAACAAAAAGTGGCTATTGTTATCCCTCACTTGGTTACTCTTAATGCAAAAATACAATTTGCTACCTTTAAGGATGCTTGGAAAGCTTAGAAAATACACTTAAAACATGTGGATGCAACTTAAATTACGTGGTGTCATAGAATGCAACCCCTCATTGCTCATGATAACACAACAAGTGTGATTCAAATGTTCTGCTACTGGAAAAGAGACCAGTATTCGTCAAAATGATTTTTGGCCATGCTTTGATTTTAGCTTGATTTAATGTTTCAATTTTTCTGGAGCAGTTAATACATACAAATATACAGTATGTAACCCTGTCCTGTCATTTATCTTTCTGTTAATGAAACACAGTAAACTGAACATATTTTAGACATAGATACAAATGGTGATTAATCATGATTAATTTGAAAACTTAGCTAATTAAATTGAAAGTTTAAATCATTTGACATCCCCAATTTTTACCAACATATCCCGCGACCCTAATGAGGATAAGCGGCGTAGGAAATGAATGAATGAATATTTTTAAACTGGTGCAGACTCGGGAGGTGAGGATTAAGTTTAGCTTACTTGAGTTTAGTAAATTTAAATATGTTATGTACGCATTAGTTATTTTTTCAGTTAATGATAGCGATTTGGCAAAGTTTAGCTACTAACTTTATATTATTGAATGTATCACACCACACTATAAATTGTTGACCTCCTTTTAGACTGCATTTGTGTAAATACTACTCACCTTACCTATCACTGAATGTACTGTGTTGCTTATCATAACAACAACATGCCATGTAAATATGTACAGTAGTGTTCTCCAGTTTCCCACTGTGTACAGTTATTATTATTATTGTAACAGAGAGTGATATTGACCGGAGTCAGATTCCTAGTGTGGCAACACATATGGCCAATAAAGCTGATTCTGATGAATGTAAATTTTTGACCTCAAAGATTACCAGGTGTTTAATTCGATCGTATTGTATCGTTTGTGTAAGGGCATATTTAGACACCAATTGAAATCGTAAGTTAGAACAAATTTCCTGGTGTTTTAATCGTAATTGTAATTGTAATTGCAAATTGTCTCGGAAACCCCAAGTCAGACATATACAAACAAAAATCTCCAAAAGCCTCTCAATTATAAAAAAAATCCATACCTTGAGGAGAATGTACCTTATACAGCACCTTGGTACTCCCATACTTAACCCACTGTATTGAAGCGTGGGGGGAGTACCTACCAGAGCACAATAAATCCATTAGTCACAGAAACGAGCATCCATCCATTTTCTATACCGCTTATCCTCATTAAGGTCGCGGGTATGCTGCAGCCTATCTGTATTCGCCACCTGGATTTAACTAAGCAAATAGGTACGAGGTGGCTGCGGTTGGTCAGGTCTAGGTTCAGCAACACTATGTGCTCAAAGAATGAGGTCAGCTGACTACCTGAATATACTGAATGAGCAGGTTATTCCATCAATGGAATATTCCGGGCATATTCCAAGATGAGAATGCCAGGATTCATCGGGCTCAAATTGTGAAAGAGTGGTTCGGGGAGCATGAGACATCAATATCACAGATGGAGTCCAGACCTTAACCCCACTGAGAATCTTTGGGATGTGCTGGAGAAGGCTCTACCATCATCAATGCAAGATCTTGGTGAAAAATTAATACAACACTGGAAGGAAATAAATCTTGTGACATTGCAGAAGCTTATCGAAACAACGCCACAGTGAATGTGTGCCGTAAAAAAGGCTAAAGGCAGTCCAACGAAATATTTGCGTGTATGACCTTTTTTTTTGTCATCTTTTACGGGAATGTGTGTGTTAGTTTTTGTTAAAGCCACTTTGACTCGATAGTTTTGCTGTTTGATATGGAAATTGGAGGATGTAACAGTGAAGCTTTTGTTTATACATTGACGAGAAATGGGGGTGGTATTAAATAAGTTTTTTTCTTCCCATTACCTTTCAGGCAAATAAATAAAGTAGAATATTTTGGAATATTGGGGATATATTGGGATGTGGAAAAAGTTGTAATATCAAGGGAGTAAAGTCTGAATGTTATGGGAAGAAAGCCATAATAGTACAAAAAGAAAATTTACAAAGAATTTTTAAGAAGAAGTTTGCTGAACTATGTGGTAAATCTTTAAAATAAAATAAACAGCAGCAAAAATGGGGGGGGGGGGTCCACGATTGAAGTTCATACTAAGCATTTATTGACCAAGACTGCCGACTTAGTGAACTAGTTGGATATGCTAGGAAACAAAAGCATCATTAAAAATATATATACAGTGTGTATATATATATATATATATATATATATGTATGTTATCACAAATAACTTTTCACATGGATCTGGCCTAGAACCACACACTTTTTACGGAAAACCATGCAACGCTTGGCAACTGAGGCAAGGAAAAAGTCCCTCTAAGAAATGAGCTTCAAACAAAACCAAGACGTTGTGTTTCCTGTTTTCTTCTTTGTTAAAGCAAGTCAGGAAACTTGAAACAAGCAGGGTCTGATCCAAAAGAGACCCTTTACATATTGCGGTTAACAAGAGCATGGAGGAACACGAAAGATTGCACAATGCATGGAGACAGAAATGTAAGTAAGCCTTTTACATGTACACACAAAGTGAAGGTGTAGAGGGAGCAGTTCAGCAGTACACTAGCATGGCCCGTGCATGCTTCCTGCAAGCAAGCTTATGCATGCACTGTCATCAACACATACAAGTGAACACTATTCCAACTGTACAAAAGTTATAATAAATATTCACTTAGTCACGGCTGTGTGAGTGTTTCTTACCAGCGTTTTTATCACCCATGTCCCCGTGTGGTGCAGAAGTTTAAGAGACAGCTCCCGGATGCTCCCAGACTGGGGTTCCGTCCTCGCTTCCTCTAGACAGGAGAGCAGCCTCAAGTCAGGACGTTTGTTTCAATAAATACACAGTGCAAAATGACCGCCTCCTGTCCCGCACCGCCCTTGTGTGGGACCCGCTGAAGCACGTGGCAGCACCCACAGGAAGGAGGTGGGGTTTGCGACACTGGACTGGGGACTCAGGTAAAGGCTCTCTCTATCTATGTGTGTGTGTGTGTGTGTGTTGAGTCTTAATGATGCAGGAGGACATCTGATTCTAATCAAAACCAACCCTAACATGACTTTTCTTCCTCAAAGCTTGCAGGTGATGATGATAAACACAAATAAGACTTGTTTCTTCTGTAGACAGCCTAGAGTCATAAACAATACATACTTTTATTCATATCATGCAATTCTACCCAACCTATAGGCACAATACCCTTATGTACTGTGCTCTGTACCACTTTTATTAACACATTTCTCAAAATTGCAGTTACGTCCTGTCCCGGACGTGTATCTGTCAACACGTGCTCAAATGCTTGAACTGTAGGACACGGAGGTGATCATATGCTGAGGGCTTATCAATATTTCATGAAAGAATACAATCGATACATGCGTCCTGAGCCGTATTGTGCGAGTTATTTGATATGGTGCTAGGATTCTGATGGCAAGGGTGTGCAGTACAGTGTATTGAACAGTGGACCATAAACGTGTTGTGCAATGGGTTTGAGTAAAAAGCTCTTCGAAGGAGGTGACCACTGTTATGTAATGAATGTGCATTTGCGTGAACTGCCAGGTCTTAAGCACACAAAGGCCTTACAGTGTGCATAATTGTTTTTATTAAAGTGCCTCTTGTCATTTTGAATCACAAAAAACATTCCCATGAAGCATTTCGGACCACTTGAGCTACGAGGGGGTGATGCATGTCATGCAAAACATAATTTGCAGCGGTAGCTTTATTTTAAATGCTCTGCAACCACAGGGCATACACAGTGCAGTAAAGGGAGAGGGGGGGAAATGACAGAAAACAAGCGCCGGTGTGGTAATATCCAACGGGCTCATTGATCAGTGTTGGAGAAAGCTCCCTGTCAGCACTTGTGGGACACGGTGATAACAGCTCGTATTTCCTCTGATGTATAACAGAAGGAGTGTCCACATTAGGGATGAAGTCTCAAGGCTAAATGATGCTCTGTGTCATGCTTAGGACAGTGACTGTAATCTGTGTAAACAGCTAAATGACACGGATGAGGTTTTAGTCGTTTCACACGCACCTCTTTTCCCGTCACATGACCCTGCTCCCGCCACAGGCCAACGCCAGCTGGCGTCGGTTCACTGCAAATCAATGAGGGGACCCATGAAAGAGGACACCTCTGCTGGAGAAATTAATGTCCCACATGGAACTTGAACCCCTGCACAGATTTGGATGTCATTTAAAAGGCAATAAGCGAGTTTTTAAACTGTCATATACCAAACAAACGCTATTACTATCATGTGGGTGACTGTTATCGCCATTTTAATTGTTCTCCAATCACTGCTGTCCCTCATCATGTTTCTCCTCTGCTCCACCGCCGTGTCCTGCTCTGACCCAAACCTGCACTCACAGGATAATATCCCCAAAAGGATATCGTCTGACTTGGCAGTGTGTCCTTGGGCCCACACAGCAGCAAAGGCACACTGCACGCCCTTTAGTCACATGTGTGTATTCTAATACATGCACATATTGCCACTCTCTTCCATCATCCAAAACAATGATCTCATACAAGCACTGGCTTGCACAATGCAATACTTTGCCCAGCAAGTGTATTGCAAATACGGGATTGGAGGTGAGGCTATAGCCTCTCTGCGGACACTGCAGTGCAGCTATGTCGGAACTTCTTCGCCTAATTCCAGAGTCAGTCGCCAGCTTGTGAGAAGTTTGCGGAACTTGTCAAGATGCCAATAGCAACGCCCAGTGCCATCAATACTTCTCGCCTCTGAGGTCTCATGCTGCTTTCTGAATAATAATTCAAAACAATTCTATACTGTTTGTGGAATATTACCACTAAATTAAATTCATGTTTCCATTTTCTGTAGAATAATCTTGATGTTCTACACTACATTTCACAAAAATTGTCGCAGAGCAAATGGCTGTGTTTAAAGAAATATGGAAAAATGCTACTTAAGCAGATTTTTACCAGTACAAGTTTCTTAAAATAGGGTTTGTTTAAAAAAACAACATGCATTAAAACTGCAATGTACTAATACGAAAGTATGACACAATTTCGAAATATATTTTAACAGTTTGGTACACAATAAATAAAGCAAAATTGCTGAAATTATTTGCAAGTGTTCGTTTCAACCACAAGAGGGAAGTATTATCCATAATGGAAAAAACGATGTTGCTTTTATGGACACTACAACGTCTGACTTTCAAAAGAGATAAAAAATTATGTTTAAAATATATCTCACCACTGCGTGTATCTGGATAGTTCGCTACACAAATAGGGCTTTAGAAATTAATTTACTGTTTTATTTTCTTGATTTTTTTTTTCCAAAATCAAAATTTAAATTCATCTTTGGGTGATATGCAGATATCGGAGCGCGAGAAAGGGTCCTGAACGCAACATCGGATGAAGCCATCGGAGAGGGCGGGGCTTCCGTTTGAGGTCAACACCAAGCACATTAGATTTGAATTGGACTGTCAATCCGTTTCACTTCCGTAGTATGCCCCGCGTTAGTTTGGCCGCCATGATAGTGAGCAGAATCCAAAAACACGGTAATGTAAAAATATCCTCGGCACACTGATCTCGTAACTACATCGTACGCACCGCCTAGCCCCACCCACCTCTCTTGCTCACCATCATGGCGTACTGCAAGCGGTCAACTTGTTTGCCGTCCTAATAAACACTAGTGTCCTTGGTCAACACTAACAAATATGGCGTGGCGGGGATACATGGTGAAATGGGCTCAAACAAACTTGGTTACAGCTCAAGACGTAGCTTCTCGAGCTTCCAGGTAACGAAGTAACGGTAGTGTTGCGGTCGTGTGAGAAGAGTATGAGTGAGAGAATGTTTGTGTTCAGCTGCCATATTTAACATTTATTCTTCTTGGTAGTTTAAGTGTGCTGTAATGTCAATCGTCCTGGGCTCGTAGCTGACATTTCATTGCGAAGAACACCACGTTAGTTCATTTACTGATTACTGACTAGCTGATGGCTGGTGTAGTTATTCATCTTTGGGTTCCGGTTCGGCCTTTGTCCCCAGTGCGCGTTCGACGTCATAATATTCTACTTCCGGTCACTGTGTTTTACACCAGAGGAGCAGCCATTACAAAGTTCAAATGTCATCTCATGGCACTTTACACATACAGGTCACAGAGAGGCAACGGAAACCCTACCTCAGCAAGCGTTTAGCGACGGAGACAAGGAAAAACTCCCTCTGGGGAAGATCCCTTGGACAAGAACCCAGGCTCTGTGGAGCGGCCGTCTGCCTCGACCGGTTGGGCTGAGATATAAAAGATTAGATGCACACCATGTTTTACAGAGCATTACTGTATGAGGAGTACAAAAAGCTAGTTGGCAGGAATGTTGCAGAGCGTGCAACTGCACACGTTCACACTGATTATTATACTGTATCCTTAGTGTTTTTATTTATGAACGCTCAACAGTGTGCAATATTTACGTATCCGTGTAAAAACTAAAATACTGGACCAACAACTGTCTTTTTGGCATTTTTTAATATGTTTGCTGTCTGTTTCACATTTCACAGCTCTGAACGATAGAAAGCTGTACCTGGTGATGACCACTAGATGGCAGTGTTGTTCGTGGCGAGTTTTTATTTTTGTTAGAATAAAGCCGAAAGGAAAAGAAGAAGAAGAAGATAGAAGTGTTTTGTTGCAGTTTTAATTGGGGGCTGAGAGTGCTTATTCCTCCAGCTAGGCCTGACACAATAACACATTTTGCTCGATAAGTATCCCCCAAGTTATTGTCGATAGCCAATATTATTGACATTTTTTGAGACATTTTTTCATCAGTTGTATGGCATAATAATGTGAATGTCATATCAAAAGCAATAAACTTGAATTTCTCAAAATATTTAACATTGTAATTGGAAGGAGCTTTTAAATAAAATTGCAGATTCAGCTGTACACGCTTTACTAAGGAAAGCAATTTTTATGACAGTCTTATGTTGTCACTACTATTAGACGGGATGCTTTCATTCACGCTCAGTAAGAGGAGGTTCCTCCATCAACTGTCACTGGTGTTTGCACCATTTCAGGGTATTCTCGCCAGGGAAATAATTTCCCACAGGAACCTTTATTCTCCTCACAATGACAACATGTCATTCACGTTATGTCAATTTTGCTGAGATTCTGCTTTTAACAGTACATTTTTATTGGCCAATTCCGCGAAAATCATAGTACCCTACCTATGATAAGGAGGATGGGTCACTCACACTGTCTTTGTTCATTCCACTGTAGTACCAATGCACACAAACAGAACCATCTTTTCATCCAGCCTGTGCAGTAAAAGGAGACGAGGAAAACACAGGCATGCATGCACATGTCAATTTATCGAGCCGGCATAATTATTGACTTATTATTGGGTTTTTTTTATTGTTCGATTAATCGTTTATCGATCGTGACAGGCCTATCATCATACTATCACAACCAGCTAGTTGTCATCTGTTACACATGCCAACTGCACTTCCATCCATTTTCTATGCCGCTTATCCTCATAAGGGTCGCAGGTATGCTGGAGCCTATCCCAGCTGACTTTAGGCGGATGACGGGGTTTACCCTGGACTGGTCGCCAGTCAATCGCAGGGCACATATACAGTAGACAAACAAACATTCACACTCACATTCACAATCTAATGAACAATTTAGAGTTTCCAATTAACCTAACATGCATATTTTTGGAATGTGGGAGGAAACCGGAGTACCCAAAGAAAACCCACGCGTGCACGGGGAGAACATGCAAACTCCACACGGAAATGCCCAATGGAGATTCCAACCCTGCCAACATGCTACCCACTCGGCCACCGTGCGGCCGCCTACTGCACTTATATGTTTATTCTGGTGGTCGTCTTCCAACCTGAAGGTTGGTGGTTCAACCCTCCATCCTCCTGTGATCCTGTTGAAGTATCCTTTGCAAAATACTGAACCCCTAGAATCTCCCGATGCTGTGTCAATTTTTTGTTAGTGTTCGAAGGGGGAAAATTACTCTTTTTATTGTAAAGGTTGCCGAACCCTGCCCTAGGTAAAGCAATGATGTTCCCATTTAATCTGTGTTCATTTTTTGTGCTTACCTGCCTTTCAAAAAAAGAATAGAGCCTTACAACCAAGTGAGGCGTGGATTCCGTCGTGAAGCTAAAAAGCCAGAAACAAAGAATAGCAACATCAGCCAAGAAACACACAATACTTCGCCAGCAGAGCCCCCACCTCGCCCCAGTGTCCCCATACAAAAGCTGTTTAAGCCCCTGGTGTTCACAGTGGGGGTAAGTCTGCCTAGCTCAATAATGGGATTTCAATATGGCGTGCTGAGGTAATGTTCTGATTCAGTTTACAGGTTGTTCTTTTGGTGCTGCTGCCATCCTGCAATACGAGTCCATCAAATCAAGAGTTAGAATTCTAAGAGATGAAGAAGAGTCAGACAAATTCCTACAGGTAAATGACAAACAACACATTTCCGCTATCAGTGTTGCTCGATAGATCTCACTGAGCATCATTTTATTTACTTGCCAGGGCTCCACAGACATGGTGCACTGGCATGACTGGTGGAACCAGCTGACGGGCTTCCAGCGCCAGCTCATCCTCCTCATGTCCGTAGCGGATGACCTCTGGAACAGCCTCACTGAAGGCCAGAAAACTGTTACAGGTGCCCCACCATACTTTATTGAAATGATTCCACCAAAATCATCTTCTGGGTGGGCGTTTCTCATGGTGGCTCTTCTGCAGGTATTATTGCGATCAATGCTGCAGTCTTGTGCTGCTGGCGGATCCCCTCACTGCAAAGAAGCATGGTCAAGTATTTCACATCCAACCCAGCCTCCAGTGAGGAGTTCAGTAGAAAATGTGTTTTTTAAGGGGAAATAGAAATAAATTGACACTCTGTTGTTTCTGTCTTCACCAGGGAGGCAGTGCCTTCCCATGGTCCTGTCCTGTTTTAGTCACTACTCCATCATCCACCTGATGGCCAACATGTATGTCCTGTGGACATTTTCCTCAGGGATCGTCTCCCTCTTAGGGAGGGAGCAATTCATCGCTGTCTACATGTCTGCTGGTAAGTCTGCGATGTGGAAAATCTTAACCTTGTGACATTCAAAAACTTTTGTCTGAACCCTTTAGGCGCCAGAGTTTTTTAAGTTTTGATGTTATTATTTCCAAAGGTTGTATCTTGAAAATGGTTAGCGATAAAGGCAAACTGTATATTAGAAAAATCATCTTTATGAGCCAAAGTTTGGGATGAGAGTAAATTTACTCGTCTAATGTGCATATCATGACGCTACCAGGCTCAGAATTTGTCAGAACCCTGTCTCCACAATACCAGCTCATCAAAATATTTGATCCACTCGTGATACTCTTCCTCAAGTCGCAAGCAAACCTAGCCATCATTATCACTTACGTTTGGGTCTTGAATGGCACTGCTGCCTCAATCGCTATTATATAACGCTCTTACTACGTAGATAAAGTATCATCTATCTAAAATGCCTGAATGTTATCATTCATGCAGGTCATTGTATTTTCAAGTCATATCAATTAGTAGTGCATTTTTTGCTTCCGCAGATACTATGGGGTATGTCTCTATTCCTAGTTATTATTCCTATTATCAGTATAAACTTCAGGGTTTGATGGCTCCACTTTCGTTTCTAGCTGCATCAAGACATGCAGATATGCTTACAATGTTTAATGTTGACAATTATAAACAAATGGATATAAAATATAGAAAAATATACAGTACAGTGATTGGAAGGTGAAGCAGTCTTTGAGCCGTGTTGAGGTAATACACAGAGCAGGGAAAACAGAATAATGTATAATATTTTATGTAGTACTGTATTAGTGGCGTCACGAGATAAGACGATACACACAATTTGAGTCAATTAAAACAATTGTGTTGTTTCTCTTTAGGTGTGATTTCCACTATGGTTAGCTACGTATGTAAAACCTTATCTGGACGCATCTATCCTTCATTAGGGGCGGTGAGAGACTCTTCTTACGTATGAACTAATCAAAGACACGGATGAATGTTAAACCTGTGTGCACATCAGTCAGGTGCAGTCATGGCAGTGCTGGCTGCAGTCTGCGCTAACGTGCCGGAAGCCAAACTGGGCATCATTTTCCTTCCCATGGTGTCCTTAACCGCTGGAAACGTGAGTGGAGCACAGTGTGTGCATTCTAGTGTGTGTGCAGGAAAATGTATGAATGGTTTAGGGTCCGATGGTTTCTGCGTGAATGGAATCACAGAATCGGACAATAAAAACAAAATGTACTGTCAAACGTGGAATCTTGTGTAAAGTGACATAATGTGAATGAAATGATGTCGTCATGAGGAGAAGGAACGTTCATGTAGGGAAATATTTCCCCGGCAGACCACTCAATCATACCGGAATCTTTAATCGCTTTAATCTTTAAATCATGTTGTGTGTTACCGCTTTAATGACGACATGCAGGTTCTGAGTGAAAAAGGACAAGAAGCACGTTCATTCTTGCACCCAGTTCCTCTTAACCATCAACAGACATTCTCAACACACTTCCACCCTTCAAAATAAGAGCGCTGTTTGTCTCGTCTAATTTGTATGAACAATAAGGTTTTTATATAAAAATATACCCGACCACAAGCACGGGCATTGCATTTATTAATGGACATTTTATTCACTAACCCAAAAAGCACACACTCTACACAGGTAAAATAAGTATAAACGGGTAAAAAAAATTACAATTAAAAAAAAACTGGAAATGGAAATAACGTAATTTGGAAAAAATAACATAACACATTTCATGGGGCGCTTGTTGTACTTGGCGCAGTTGACTTCAGCTTCCCGCTCTACAGGCGCTTAAAGCCCTTGTTGCCATGGATACGGTTGGGCTGCTGTTAGGATGGCGGCTGGTTGACCATGCAGCCCACCTTGGTGGAGCTCTCTTTGGCACGTAAGTGGGTTTTTTTTATACTGAAAGAAAACTCCTTATTGCTGAGTGTGCATTTCTTATGGTATAGCTGGTATGTCACCTACGGTCACAAACTGATCTGGAGCAAGAGGGAGCCTCTGGTCAAGATCTGGCATGATATTCGCTCTCCTAGAGGCAGTGGATCCAGACCCGGAGGCGGCCCTAAGAGCGATGGGAGAGGGGGGCCGCACAGACCTAACTGACGCTTTCACTCAAGGACATTTTTTATTCAGTGATAAAGTAGGGTTCAATTCTGTCCTAACAATAAATGCTACATCCAAGACAATCTGATTAGACATGAACGCATGATTTTGTGGACAATTGTTTACATTCTGCTGTTGTCCATTTGCACTCTTGTGAAAAGATTTATTTTTGGTGACCAATGGTGTTTTCTACCTCTTTACTCGCTACTAAGTATATTTCCAAACCAAAAGCCCATCAGTCAGCACGACCTCATGTCAGAGAGCGCGATAGTTACAGGTCTCAATATGCTGGCTTTTTAAAATTTTGATAAACATATGGCAATTTTCGTGTTGTGTCATTTCCAACATGCAAGAGGCTGATTCTATATATATTTATTTATTTATTTATTTAATCATTTGTGCATGACTATGCCAAGGCAAGAAAATATGGAGAAATGTGTCTTATATTTCAATCAAACAAAAATTGCATTTGAAAGAAAACTTCCAACAATTGCACACAATAATTGTTTTTTTTACAAGCACATTAATTTTTATTGTTGAGTCTTGAATGCTTGGCATCCGGCCTCACGAGATGGGTCAAAGGACCAAAGTAAGTACGGAAGAAAGTACGTAAGTTGTCGCTCCATCATTCGAGACTGGCCAATAAGAGGAGGCTCCACCCACAAGAGTGTATTTGAAACGCGATTAAAACTTTAAAATGCAAACAAAACTTAAGGAAAGCAAATTAAATGTATACAATAAAGATAATTTTCTCTTTTGTAAACATGCATTTTTAAGATTTTGGTAAATAGAATTGTGTGTTAAAAAAATCAACGTCACATGTACCTTTCAAGTTCTCTATTTGTTTTCATACACAGCCAATGTACAAGTTCAGCTACTAACGTTTGCTATTACTGAATGTGTGGCATATCTTAACCACACGATGACTGCGGTTGGAACTTCAAAAAAATTAATGATTGAATACGGCCAATTTGTCTAAATCATGCCTAGAAGCAATTTTATTCTTCAATGATAAAAAGGGCTGGGCCTTGGAAGTACCGTGTGTAACATTTACCGTTCTTCAAAGGGATTTGCAGAGGTAATTCCACTTTGTCGTCTTTTTGGACAAGCTGGACAAGCGGAAGATGGACTTTATGCACATGCGTTTCTTCTCCAGTTGTGTTGTGTCAACTTTGTGTTCTAAGTGCCACATCTAGGGGTGTCTTTTCACACTCCTTTCTCGTGTGAACATGACTACAGCAGAGAAAAGGGGACCACCATGAAGTTGGAGAACTTAAGAGGCATGATAAATTTGCACCAACTTGTTGATGCAGTCCCATCCCTGCTGGAAATGTTTGGGCCGATATCCCTTGTAGCCGCTGCTGGCCTGTTGCTCCAGGTTGCTGAGATTCTTGGGTTTGCCAAAGACCACATTGAGCGTGGTGGAGCGAGAGAGATGCAGCAAGATGACAAGTTCATGGCGAGGTCTTCGCAGTTCCGTATCCCATCTGCCATACCGTGCACTGCCTCAGGTTGCTCCTATGAAGGCCACCCCAGTTAACGTCAAGGAATATCTGAAGAAAGAAGGAGTTTGAGTTTCTCGCAATCAATCATACCTTAAGTCTCATGTTGAACTCTTACTTGTCTGTTACACTTAACGGTGCGAAACTGTACACTCCTGCAGCTGTTTTTCAGTGTTTTCGGGGATAAAAGCCAACCATTTGGTCCGGAAAACCCAATGAACTCAACGAAGTTACCTGTAGTTGCAGGGTGTGGTCTGCAAAAGCAAATAACTGCAGGGTTACTTCATTATCAAACATACCACAGTGTTTGCAGTGAGCCTTACCATTATTACAACAATGGTTCTGTTGCCACTGTACTGTTCAATATACAAAAACCACCAGGTGGTCAAAGAGAGTCATATTTTCTGTCCACTTTCCTATGCGTTACAAATAAGCTTAAAAGTGTAGAAGTTTTCCAATAAAACAGTTTTTTCACCTGCCAGGCAGTGAAAGTGATGTCAGGAACGCTAACCAGAATGTCGTCATCCAGCAAAAACACGGCTAACGATCAATCGCCAGCACAGAGATCAACATGAAGTGTGATGGTGGTAGTTATACATATGTATGGTAGTAATACAGGATCCAAAGTGACCGTCGGTATCGAGCTCAGAAAAAGGTTTTAGTTTGTTAGCAAGACTGTTCCTACTCTGCTCCTTAAAAACCACATAAACAGGATGAGGACTTTTTTTGTTGAGGAATTGTTTTTATTGTCATTTATACAGTGGCGCATTGGCATATGAGTTTCCCGACTAACATTTTTTTTTAGATGCAAGCATTTCTGGGCTTTTTTGCTTGGAATTGCGAGCTGTTTGGATATGAGTTGCTAGTTAATGGCAGGCATATCCAAGGACAGTTATGTGGAGGCTTCTGTCAATGTGACCATGGCTGAAGAGCTACCAGTGCTAGCATTCATAAATCGGGGGGTTTATAACTGCATATTATTTTTCAATAAAATAATGGCCCATATTTCCAAAATTGATCCCTTAAAAATAATAAAATATGTGGTTATCGTAGTTGCCTATCGAATCGTTAGCCACAAAGACATTTACATCCCTACTTATTAAAAAAAATGTAACTAACTACATCTTATTTTATGTAAATGTAAATGGAACATAACTACCAAGGTGCAATAAAAGCCTGTTGTAAAGTCTGGCTACTGACGCCTAGTGACCAGTGTAGGATAGTACATAACATTTTTGAATGTATCTTGAATGCTTTATCGTCTTTTCCTTTCAGCGTATCCCCGCTTATCCCATCAGGGATTGCCCCAGCAAATCATTTTTGCATGTTTTGATTTGGCAAAAGTTTTACGTCGGATACCCTTCCTGACACAACTCTTTGTATGAGGGACATGAACTAATAGCGGTAATAAAATAGCTTAGTCATGGGTCTTCATTGTTTTATTTATTTTAAGAATGTTCCCGAGGCGGCATTTTTCAACTTTATGTTTAACTGATGGTTATTTCCAGTAAGACAACATTTTTTTCAACAGACTCTGCTTGAGTGAATGCATCTATTACCATTCAATCAGGTTTACGAACAAACACCAAAGGTGTGGATTATATTTCTGTGCCCTGACTAAATCCCGAATGCTATATGAGCACTCTGGTCTTACTTTAAAAAAAATTCAAACAACAATTCAAAATGCAATTATTGTATTGGTCAATTTGGTAAAATGCATTTTTTTACCCAAACATTAAACCATGGAGAATCAAATTTCAAGTTTGCTACCCAATTTTAAGATTACATTCACATCACTGCCTGTGAATTGTGACTTTATCAAATGTATATGTAATAGTTTGAAGTAGCCCAGTTAGGTTCTTTGCCATATAAAGAGCCAAAGAAACTCATGTTTGGTTTTTATTGTGGTTAAATTGTTCCATTTGGCAACATAATCCTTAAAGTAGATCATCCTGAAAAATAGGAGAAGAGAGGAGAATGGAGTGCCGTGCGGTTGACTGGCGACCAATCCAGGGTGTACCCCGCCTCCCGCCCAAAGTCAGCTGGGATAGGCTCCAGCATCCCCGCGACCCTAATGAGGATAAGTGGTATAGAAAATGAATGAGGAGAATGGAAAGGGTTTTATAAAACAAATTAAGTACAATTTCGCTTTCATCACCTGCAGTACTGCTGTATTTTACACAGAAAGGAAGTTTAGTATTAAGGTTTTTCAGCGGCCGAACAAAAACAAGAACATGTACATGATAAACTCGTTAAAGCCTCAGAAGTGTGTGTGAAAGTGTTTAAAATAGTCCAAAACACAAAACTCACCTCTAATGGATTACCAGGATCGGTTCTTGACCACCAATGGTCAAAATGGGCAGAAAATGCTTCTGTCTTCTGGAATGCAGAGGCTGACGTGGAAGAGGGCCAGGAACCATGTATACCACGGAGAGAATGGCGACGTTGAGGTCTCCTACTTTACCAAACTTCTTTCTAGATGAATCTTCAATAATGTTTACAATTACAGTAACAGCCATATGCATGTGCATATTTTACAATAAGAAGTATGGCATTTGGTCTTTTTTTAACAATACTTGGCCCCGGTATTGTCCAGGGCACCACACCAACTGTAAAATCTAGATCCAGTCTGCTGGGATAGGCTCCAGCATCCCTGCGACCCTAATGAGGATAAGCGGTATAGAAAATGAATGAATGAAAGTTACATGGAGGAGCAGAGGAAGCCAAACCTTTGTTGTCAAAGACATCAAGGAACTGGACAAATATAAGACGCCGTCTCAACGCCAAGGAAATAAACGGCACAACAAAGGCTTCATGTGTTTTGAGGTTAAAACATGTTAATCTTTTTATTTTCACTGTGATAATTTGAAAATAACATTGAAAGGTCATGTGTTAGATGTGTGCTCGAAATATTTACCATTTTCACATTTTTCCTATTATTAGTATATTTGTATTGCTACATGGCAAACAAGTTACCAGTACCGGAACAGACATCAGTTTTTAAACAGGCGGTGACAAAACAATAGAAGGATGTTGGTAAAAATATTTACATGTTGAAAATTAACAAATTATAATATTCACCTTCTTTCTTCTTCTTTTTTTCCTTTCGGCTTACCCCTCGAGCTTCTCCTGCACCTGTCCCCTGCTCTCACTACATATCACAATGTCATCTGCAAACATCATAGTCCATGGAGATTCCGGTCTAACCTCGTCCGTCAGCCTGTCCATCACCATAGCAAACAGGAAGGGGCTCAGAGCTGATCCCTGATGGAGTCCCACCTTTATTTGGAACTCCTCTGTCACACCTGCAGCACACCTCACTACTGTCTTACAGTCCTCGTACATGTCCTGCACCGCTCTAACATACTTCTCTGCCACTCCAGACTTCCTCATACAATACTACGGTTCCTCTCTTGGCACCCTGTCATAAGCTTTCTCCAGATCAATAAAAACACAATGCAGCTCCCTCTGACCTTCCCTGTACTTCTCCATCAACATCCTCAAAGCAAATACTGCATCTGTTGAACTCTTTTTGGCATCAAACCGTACTGCTGCTCACAAATGCTCACGTTTGCCCTTAGTCTTGCTTTAACTACGCTTTCCCATAACTTCATTGTATGGATCATCAGCTTTATTCCTCTGTAGTTGCCACAAGTCTGCACATCTACCTTGTTCCTAAAAATGGGCACCAGCACACTTCTCCTCGGGCATCTTCTCATTATCTAAGATCTTGTTAAACAACCCGGTCAGGAACTCTATTGCCACCTCTCTAGACACTTCCATACTTCCACAGGTATGTCATCAGGACCGAGTGCCTTTCCATTCTTCATCCTCTTCAACGCCGTCATCCCTTCTTCCTTACTAATCTTTGCTACTTCCTGGTCTACAACAGTCACCTCTTCTACTCTTTGTTCTCTCTCATTCATCAACTCTTCAAAGTACTCTTTCCATCTTCCCATGACACCTGTCAATACCCTTCCATCCCTATCCTTCATCACCCTAACCTGCTGCACGTCCTTCCCATCTCTGTCCCTCTGCCTTGCCAACCTGTATAGATCTTTCTCTCCCTCCTTGCTGTGCAACCTAGCATACAAGTCATCATAAGCCCCTTGTTTGGCCTTTGCCACCTTTACTTTCACCTTACGCTGCATCTCCCTGTACTCCTGTCTACTCTCTTCAGTCCTCTCAGTGTCCCACTTCTTCTTAACTAACCTCTTACTCTGTACACACTCCTGCACCTCCTCATTCTACCACCAAGTCTCCTTATCTACTTTCCTTCCAGATGACACACCAAGTACTCTCCTACCTGTCTCCCTGATCACAGTAGCTGTAGTTGTCCAGTCATCTGGAAGGACTTCCTGGCCACCCATAGCCTTTTTCAACTCCTTCCTAAAAGTCACGCACCACTCCTCTTTTTTCAGTTTCCACCATTTCGTCCTCTACTCTGCCTTTACCATCTTCATCCTTCTCACCACTAGAGTCATCCTACACCCCACCATCCTATGCTGTCTGGCTACACGCTCACCTACCACTGCTTTGCAGTCACTGAGCTCCTTCAGGGTACACCTTTTACACAAGATGTAGTCTACCTGTGTGCTCCTACCTCCACTCTTATAGGTCACCCTATGTTCCTGTCTCTTCTGTAAGAAAGTATTCACTACACCCATTTTCATCCTTTTTGCAAAGTCGACCACCATCTGTCCTTCTGCGTTCCTCTCCTGGATACCAAACTTGCCCATCACCTCCTCATCATGTCTGTATTTACAATTATTTAAAGTGTGTGTACATTTTTGGGACACCCTGTGTGTGTGTGTGTGCGTGTGTATATATATATATATACACACACGGTAAATATATTGATGGAATGGGACTTTGTTAACTCATTGTTACCAGCAGCAGTGATGAAAACATAATTTTGGTTGAAAATTTCTGATGCCATTCTAGAAAGTTTTTGGTGCTAATTGGAATTATTTCTGTATCACATGGACACTTGATAGAAATTTAAGAAAAAAGCTTGTTCAGTTTTCAGTGAAGCAGATTTGTTGTCTTGATTTAGTGTGGTTTATTTCTCCTTTAAACAAGATGAGTCGTCGATGAGTCTTTTTTACAAATAACGCAGCATCTTAAAAACTAGATAACATGTCAAGAAAAACTTGACATATGACACAAAACAAGATGTTTTCAATTTCCTTTGACTTGACAAGCTTAAGATATATTGTCTATAAATAAGTTATTCATATCTCAATGAATAATGACTCTTTTGTAGTTTTCAAACTGGGGGGCGTGTCCCCTAGGGGGGACCCAGCATTATGATGTGGGGGGGGGCGCTGCAAAAAAGTTTGGGAAACACTGAGAAGCCCCCGGGAAGACCTAGGACACGCTGGAGGGACTATGTCTCACAGCTGGCCTGGGAACGCCTTGGTGTCCTCCCGATGGAGCTGGAAGAGGTCGCTGGGGACCGGGAAGTCTGGACTTCCCTACTGAAGCTGCTGCCCCCGCGACCCGGACAAGCGGTGGAAAATGGATGGATATATATATATAGCATATATATATATAGCGTATATATATATATATATATATATATAGTGTATATATCGCATATATATAGCGTATATATCGCATATATATATATCGCATATATATATATCGCATATGTATATATATATATATATATATATAGCATATATATAGCGTATATATAGCATATATATAGCGTATATATATATATAGCGTATATATATATATATATAGCGTATATATATATAGCGTATATATATATATAGCGTATATAGCATATATATATCGCATATAGATATATATCACGTATATATATCGCATATATATATATATATCGCATATATATATATATATCGCATATATATATATATATATATATATATAGCTCAAAAAAATTTGAGGAACATTTTGAAAACAAATTCGATTTAAACTTATCATATATATTATATTTTTTCATGATAATAAGTAGGTGATGTAGTAGTAACAAAATAATGCCACATAATTTGTTGGAAGTGAAAATGATCACCCTATAGAGGGAGGAAATCAAAGACACCCCAAAAAGCAGCAGACTGGTCCATTTTGCCAAAATGTCATTGTAGCAACTAAAATGATTCTCAGTAGTTTGTGTGGCCCCCACGTGCTTCTACGCATGGCTGACAACGTCGGGGCATGCTCCTAATGAGACCACGGATGGTGTCCTGGGGGATCTCCTCCCAGATCTGGACCAGGGCATCACTGAGCTCCTGGACAGTCTGTGAAGCTACCTGGCGGCGCCAGATGGACCTAAACATAATGTCCCTTAGGTGTTCTACTGGGTTTAGGTCAGGTGAACGTGGGGGACAGTCAATGGTATCAACTCCTTCATCCTCCAGGAACTGCCAGCCTGCATACTCGCCACATGAGGTCGGGCATTGTCCTGGACCAGGAGGAACCCAGGTCTCACTGCACCAGTGTAGGTTCTGAGAATGGGTCCAAAGATTTCATCCCGATACCTAATAGCAGTTAGGTTGCTATTATCTAACATGTAGAGGTCTGTGCGTCCTTCCAGGGATATGCCTCCACAAGACCATCATTGACCCACCAAACCGGTCATGCTGAATGATGTTGCAGGGAGCATAACGTTCTCCACGGCATCTCCAGACCCTTTCAAGTCTGTCTCACGTGCTCAGATTGAACTTGCTCTCATCGGTGAAGAGTACAGGGCGCCTGGGGCATAGCCGCCAATTCTGGTCTATGGCAAATGCCAATCGATCTCTACGGTGTTGGGCAGTGAGCACAGGGCCCACTACAGAGCGTCGGGCCCTCAGGCCACCCTCATGTAGCCAGTTTCTGATTGTTTGGTCAGAAACATTTACACCAATGGCCTGCTGGAGCTCATTTTGTAGGGCTCTGGCAGCGCTCATTCTGCTTGTCCTTGCACAAAGGAGCAGATACCGATCTGCTGAGGGTTTAAGGACCTTCTACGGCCCTGTTCAGCTCTCCTGGAGTAATTACTTGTCTCCTGGAATCTTCTTCATGTTCTTGCAACTGTGGTGGAAGACACAGCAAACCTTCTTGCAACGTTACGTATTGATGTGCCATCCTGGAGGAGTTAGACTACTTGTGCAACCTCTGTAGCATCCAGGTACCGCACCATGCTATCAACAGAGATGTTGATCCAAGCCAAATGAAAAACTACAGCATTAGAAAGTCAGTCAGTAAAAAATCAGCCAAAAGAGATGAGGAGTCAGTGGCCTCAACCTGGAAAACCCTTCCTGTTTTGGGGTCTGTTTCATTGTTGCCCCTCTGATGCACCTGTTGTTGATTTCATTAACAACAAAGCAGCAGAAACTGATTAACAACCCCCTCTGCTACTTAACTGACCAGATCTATATCCCAGATGTTTGACAGATAGGTTACTATACTCTGATCAAAAAGTGTTCCTCTAATTTATATATATATATATATATATATACATAAAAGTGTGTGTGTGTATAGTGTGTATATAATATTTATATATTATATACACACACACATTCTCCTGAGGAAAAGTTGTGTACTCGACGGGTAATTTGTTCTTTAAAACAAAAAAATATTTGTCAAATTTAAATTCATGATTTTCTACTATGTCATAGCCCCGACTTAATCCGGGAGCGGGACATCCTCTCTAAGTCAACTCAAAATCCCCCTCTTTGCTAAAGCATACAGTTAGTACTGCCACTTCATATGCTGATATGTATCAGAGACAATTCTCTATGTTCCTTGGTCTAAAACTAGAGGACTTCTGGCTTGATCGACCATGTATCTATTCTCTTTATTATCTCAGCCTGACCAGTTGAGACAAGACAGCCTCCCCAGAGCCTGTTATCTGTCCAAGGTTTCGTCCCCAGAGGGAGTTTTTCCTTGTGTGCTTGCTCATGAGATGAGGCGCTATACAAATGAATTTGAAGCAGCCACACCAAATCAAATAAATGCTAGTAATACAAATGACGAGTTAAAAGTCAAGAGTTAATCTCATTTAATATTTCCCCCTCAGCTTGGAATCACTGTAGTACATAAGTTACATTTTGTTGCCTCAAATTTCACAGGTTCACTTTTTTTTTCCATCTTTAAACTTCCAGTTTGACTTCCTGCTTGTATCAAACAAACAAAACAAAACAAAAAGCAGATTGTATTATACAAAAATGCAAACCAATTTTCACACAGTGAATTCTCTTACAAAGTCAAAATGGCGTCATAATGGCTACATCCACATTGGAGGAAGATAATTCTAGACATTCCTTAATGGAGTATAATGTACATATAAAAACTTTTTTTTTCTTCTTGCTGAAATCAAACCGGTACCTTAATTTAAGAGATATTTTACAAGGGGAGTACAGTAATCATATAAAAAAGCCATTAGAATTTGCCCACAAAGCCGGGGAATAAAACGCAAGCCTCAAACAGCAGTAACAAGAGTTCAGTGGTCAAAAGTGAAAGTGGGGGAGGGGGAAGGGGGCTTCACTGGTTGTCTCAATGAGGATCGGTAGGCAGCGGTTGCACTCTGAAACTATAGCAACGCACGATTGAAGTCAACATCTTTCGCCGTTTACTACGCGGTAGAGACCCACCAAAATTTGACATTGCACGGAAGTTGTCCAAAGCTCAAGGTGTTTGAAGCTCAGTGAGCCAGGCAGACTTTGCATTCAGACTGTTTAGCACTTGAAGAGCGGGAGGAACAGCTAGACCGACGTCAATGTCGCCCAAGTACTCTTGGTTTAAGACTTGCAGGTCAGAATATTCATTCAACTATTGCAGAAAAAAACAAAAAAAAGAACGAGAAGCTACAAAACCAGCTAGCTCAACATTTCAGTGAAACAAAAAATGAAAATACCAAAAGA
Source organism: Oostethus manadensis (assembly GCA_024372805.1). Taxonomy (NCBI): domain Eukaryota; kingdom Metazoa; phylum Chordata; class Actinopteri; order Syngnathiformes; family Syngnathidae; genus Oostethus; species Oostethus manadensis. Next base: position 1,886,864 of record QODF01000031.1, on the reverse strand, counting down.
ATTGCCTTGTCTAACAGGACGTCACTCAGTCATGCCAATTAGGATTGAATATTTAGTGACCAGACAGCATAAAGGAGAAAGTAAACTTCCTGTGTATCCTCTAAGGGGGATAACCCCCAATGTTTCTAACACCTTAACATCTTCATCCAGTACAGCATAATTTGAGGGCAAAAGAAAGTAAATAAACCCCCAAAACAAACTGAGGGTACATTTTCTACAAACTAGCACACACACAAAACTCATTCCCCCCCCCCAAAGTTACAGAATTGTCATGTCTTCTTTGGAAGCATAGTCTTATCTTTGTTTGAACACAAAAGATTGAACACACGTCAATGCACACAGAAGTCCTTCGTCTGGGAAAGGATAAAGTCTGTGTTGGCAACCAGTGGACAGAAAACAAATCATGAAAAAGAAAATTAAAAAAAACATCTTGCTGATTCTAAAAATAGAGATCATTTAATATAAATGCTGAGCGAGTAGAATAAGAGGTGGCACGTTAATAGTGCTTTAGTATATTAATGTATGTTTACATACTTGTATGTATAAGTGAGCCGTGTACCTAAATAAATGGAGGCGTTGGGAAGAGCGGCCAGAGGATTGCGTTGTGGTTAAAAAAGGGGGGGGGGGGGAGAATGCGTGGGGCGGGCGGCTAAGAGATCCAGATGGGACACAAAAAGGGGCTCAACCTACAACTTCAACTGTTCAAGCAGAACTCCGCTCATGAAATTGTGCTGGGTGTCAGCAGTAAACATGTAGAAGAGTGGTGATGTTGACGACAGCACCGGAGAACGTGTGAGTGCTGACTAACTTTGTGTAGTGAATCATGTCTATTTGTGGATGCTTTACATTTCATTGGAGATTTGAATACTTCCCTGACAGCGAGGAGGACACTAACAGCCTTCAGTCGGCCCCCAAAAGCATAAAAATGAAGAGCATGAAGACAAAAGTCAACAAAAAAGACAAGAGAAGGCAACTTCATAGAAGTTAGGCGAACAAGTGGCAAGATAATCCCAATGGGGAGGCTTTGTGAGTGGCCAGATGAGAAGCTCTGAGGAGGGAAAGGCTCAACTAGCGTCATGGCGTTTTCACCTTTTACCCTGATGCAGGAAGATGCAGCCAGCCTGTGGATGTGCATTACATTTTTTTTTTTATTGAGTAGTGTGATTCTTCCTGTCACAATGAGAAGCAGTCATTCCCTTATCAAGAAGATGCAATCTTTAAAACAGAATGCTTCCATTTAAATATTTAATAGTGATGTTACGTATGAAAAAGACATAGCATGAGTTCCTAAAAATGCATTCATTTACAAAAATAATAAATCATGCTTCTTGTGGCAGCCAGTGTGTTGCAAAACATGACTTTCAGCTGACGTACTTTCCCTTCCCAGACCATCTGGATCTGTACAACCACTTTGTTTTAGGATTCTGGGGGTGAGTACCAACGAGCATGCTGCTGTCTCCTCCAGTGCTATCACCAGACAATATTCCTGAGCATGCAAAGTCATAGGTCTTGCTTGCCTCGCTAACAGTTTCTTCAAAATCTGGAGTGGGGATGATGGATCGAATACTTCTGAATAAAGTAACAGCACCACAGTCAACATCACCACCCTAATCCTCTTCCTGATATATTGAATGTGAGTGAGCCTTGTTAAATCTAGATTTCAAAAGGGAGAAAAAAAAGAGAAGGAACAACAGAAACACACAAGAAATGTTATCATATGCCCTGGTTTCCAGGCGAGGAAAGTCATTAAAAAAAGCTCATTCACAGAACAAAAAGAAAGAAAATTAATATCACGGCAGATACTGCTCATCTTCTAAATAGAAAGTGTGTGTGTATGCCTATGCATGCTTTTCAACGTGTGTGTGTGTGTGTGTGTGTGTGTGTGTGTTTATGTGTGCACTGCTTAAGAGCAGGAATGGACAACCCCGTTCTTCTGCATTTCTGACCCAGCCGCCACTGGGTCAGAACACAGGCTCAACGTAGACGTCTTGTTTGTCAGCGACAGCATGGATCCGCCCACTGCGCCTTCTTGTAGAATACTAGAGCCATTTGACACCTCACTGTAGCCAAAAATAAAAAAGGGGGAGAGTTGAAAAGAGGGGTTCTAGTGATGGAGAGGTGAAAGAAATTTATATATTTGTATTTTAACTCACCCAAGAGCAAGGGAGATTTCTTCAAGCTGAGTCTTGTGCTCAGGTTGTCCATTCTCTGCAGGTTTAATCTTGTACTGCTGGACCTCATGGGTTACTTGGGTTTCCTGGAAATAAAGTGTCCTGATCGTCAGTTTCAGTTTTCTTCGGACTGAGTAACTGATTAATTAATCCCTAACTAGTCACAAAGCCCCCCTATGCAAAATTGACTTTTTAAGCGTGTAATAACAGTAATATGTCCCCCAACAGCCTGTTTATGACCACCAAATGTGAGAAAATCAACTAGCGGTGACCTTTTCGTTTGTAAAAGGGAGAAAAAAGAGGCTTCACTACACATCCTAAAATAAAGGAGCTCTTGAATTATCCATCCGTCAGCTGTATGTTTAATCATTTGTTTTTTCTTCATCAAACAGGCTATCCTCACTTTTGCAAAGGAACTTCTAAATGTTAGATTTTTGTATATGTAGACAGAATGTTACTGATCCCTCAGTTGTGCAATATAGAACCAGGGATGTCCCGATCAGCATTTTTGGCCTCCGATCCGGATTCTATTTTCCTATTTTTTGGCCTCAAATCCAATTCGATTTCGAGTCCCGATCTATAATAACAGCGTTATTATAGATTACGGACCTGTCATGTTTTCAGAAAATACCGTAGTAACACACTTTTCACTTACAACAAAGTAATCAAAACAACTCTCAAATATTATATCATAATTGCAGCATTATTGCTTTGATGTAGCTGCCTTTTTGTCAATGGTTTTGCTAAAAGCTTTGTAGTCCATTATATGTTTGGTCCTCTGAAGAAGTATTAACATTGTGGTATTGAATGCAGCTTTGCTAGCCCCACCCCCTTGAGTGGCTGTAGAACTACTACCATTTACAATGCAGAACTACTTCCACACGGCCGACATTATTACTTTCCGGCGTGCTGCAGAAACAATTTACTTTATGGCAGGTGCCGTAAAGATTGGGTGGGCTCCAGTTTTGATGTTCTGATCTCCAATCAGCAAAAAAGGCAGAAATCAGCCCAATCCTGATCAGGGTATCAATATACAGGACAGTAAGTGATATACGGTCGTCTCTTGCTACATCAAACATAGCTTCTTCATGTCTTTTTCACACAATTAATAAACATTCACTGTTTTGTGGTTGACTATTGCCTATTATTAGTTTAATAATACAGAAAGATGTAGTATGTAGTGTTCTGATGTAGTATTCTGATCACTAGGCATCAGGAATGTTACACTGATAAGAAATTTAACACTGCATAGAGTCAGCCATGGAATTTTTGACATGACAAAGTGGGAAAAAAATTTGTTCTCCTATTGCGCGTGGAAGTGGTACATTCCTGGCTTCTTACCTTGTCCTTCTCCCCCACTACGTTTAAAACACTTAAGCATGCCAGCTTGCAGTATACTATGATTGGTAGCAGTCTCTCAGTTTATTAATATCAATTCCTGCTTTGAAATTCACTGTATGACAACTTTTACCACGGAAAAATGCAGTTACCGTTCACGTGAAAAAGGAGATAAGTGCACAATTGCGCCTTTTGGAGCAACAGTCAGAATAACAGCTCACTAACATTAAAACTACAAACACAACAAATGGTGTGTTCACAGTACATCTAAATAAAGGCACTTTACAAATGTTTAAATTCCAGCATCAAGGCAAGCTTTTGGGCAACACATTTCAATATTCTATTACAGGACCTGAGACATAGGTAATTTGTTGAAATGCAGTATCATATCAACCTTTTGATTACATTAGTATTCCAATTAATTTCTAATTCCAGTTATTTCAATCTTACCATAGCCATTTCTCTAGTTCTTTTCCCAATCTCTCGCTCCACTTGGTGGAGTTCCAGGCTTAACTGTTCACTGGAAACAGTCGCGGCACTTGCACCCCCTGCAGGCCACTTAGGGTGCTGCTGTTGCTGTGACTGAGAAGGGACTGACTGGCCTTGGCTGCTGGGCACCAGTTGTCCTGCCAAGGCGCTAGCTTCTCTCTGTAGCAATAAAGAGTTATTGGCAGCCTGTAATAGGGAAAGTGGATGTCAACACAAGAAAACAACATTTCTGGTAATATTTGGGAAACCATTTAACGCTTCACAAAAATGCCTTTGAATGAACTTAAAAGTGAAATGGAGAACGCCCAGTTTCAAGCCTTCTATCTAGCATTAAGCAGAGAACTTGTACCTCCATGCTGTGCATCTGTGTCTGTTGGTTGATTTGCTGGGTGACCTGCTGCAGCTCAATCTTCAACTGTTCTCTGTCGGAGGCTGCCATGGGTGGGCTTTGAACAGGAGGCAGAGAGAAATTTGAGATATTTGCATACTTACAGTGAGGGGAAAAAACTATTTGAACCCCAGCTGATTTTGTAAGTTTGCCCACTAACAAAGAAATGATCAGTCTATAATTTCAATGGTAGGTTTATTTGAACACTGAGAGACAACGACAAAAAAATCCAGAAAAATGTGTTTCACAAAGTTATAAATTAATTAGCATTTCCGCAAAGGAAATAAGTATTTGATCCCCTATCCGTCAGCAAGATCATTAGCTCCCAGGTGGATCTTATACAGGTACCAAGCTGACATTGGCAGCCCTCAGCTCGGTACCTGAATAAAAGAGACCTGTCCACAGAAGCAATCAATCCAGATGCCATACTCTGCACCATGGCCAAGACCAAAGAGCTTTCCAAGGACGTCAGGGACAAGATTGTGGACCTACACAAGACTGGAATGTGCTACAAGACCATCGCCATTTGGTGACAACAGTTTGTTCAATTATTCGCAAGTGGAATTAACATAAATTAACTGCCAATCTCTCGGTCTGGAGCTCCATGCAAGATCTCACTTTGTGGAGTTTCAATGATAATAAGAACGGTAAGGAATCAGCCCAGAAGCACTCGGGAGGAACTTGTCAATGATCCCAAGGCAGCTGGGACCATAGTCACCACAAAAACAGTTGGTAACACACTACGCCGTGAAGGACTGAAATCCTGGTGTGCCCGCAAGGTCCCCCTGCTCAAAAAAGTCAATCTACAGGCCCGTTTGAAGTTTGCCACTGAACATCTGACTGATTCAGAGAAGGACTGGGTGAAAGTGGTCAGATGAGACCAAAATTGAGCTCTTTGCCATCAACTTAACTCGCCGTGTTTGGAGGAGGAAGCATAGAAGAAGCATATTAAGGTCATGGAGTGGCCTAGTCAGTCTCCAGATCTTAATCCCATACAAAATCCGTGGAGGGAGCTGAAGGTTCGAGTTGCCAAACATCAGCCATAAAACATTAATGACTTGGAGAGGATCTGCAAAGAGGAGTGGGCCAAAATCACCCCTAAGAAGTGTGCAAACCTTGTGGCCAACTACAAGAAACGGCTGACCTCTGTGATTGCCAACAAAAGTTTTGCCACAAAGTACTGAAGCATGTTTCTCAAAGGGATCAAATACTAGTATTTCTTTCATGGAAATGCAAATTAATTTATAACTCTTTTTAAAACGCATTTTTCTGGATTTTTTTGTCATTGTTGTCTCTCAGTGTTCAAATAAACCAACCATTGAAATTATAGACTGATCATTTCTTTGTTAGTGGGCAAACTTACAAAATTAGATGGGGTTCAAATAGTTTTTTCCCCTCACTGAAAAAAACTGGTCTTACCGCTCACTGAAGGATCCCTGAGATGAAGAGGTTGTCTGGTGAGAGGGGTAGGAAGCTCCACCCCATCCTGGATGACTTCCATATGTGTATTCTGCTGGAATTAAATCATTTACAAATATATGAAGTCTTACAAATATATGAAGTCAAAGTGCAATGTGTTAATGAAATAAGGCAGATAAATTGGTGCAAAGACGACAATTCTTACCAGGCATAGCCATGTGTTTAGAGCTTGCGTTCTGGGGGGTGGTGGCCATGGCTTGAACAGGGCCAGTTGTCTGGTAGCCTGTTTTGGACGTGCGGGAGATGGCACCAAAGCGTGACACAGTGGGTTGAGGACCAAACGGAATAATGGGGTCATCATCCTTGACCTCTGCACCCCTGTGAGGAGCCTCCAGTGATGTTTCCCTCAAAACCTTAGCATCCACATTCTGACAGAGAAGAAGGAGTACAGGAATAAAAATATCATCAGTTCACATCTAAGCTGTAGCGTTGACTCTATTATGTGTTTGTAGTCAAACAAAAAACTCACCATCATCTCCATGGCACCAGGAACCATAACATCTTTGGGTTTTGCATCCTTGGTTCCAATGTAGGAGCTAATGGTATCACAAGACCAAGGAGAGTATTGGCCAGCATAATCTGGCTCTCTGCATTTCCTGATGGTCTTGGAACTCTCGTCGCCATACTGCAGACAAAACAAAAACACACAGTTAAGTTGTGATACTGCAAATGATGCAGCCAAAACCTTTACAAGTGTGCTATATAGGAACTCGTCTGGTACAAGAATATTCCTATGGTACTGACCTCAGGAGGGTAGTCACTGGGAAAGGGATGAGAGAGAGTGGGGGAGGCTGCAAACGGTGGAGGGGAGATGACTTTCCTTTCCTCCAGTTGGGACAGCAGCTCCTGGCGACGGCGGTGTAAATAGTCCAGACTGGGCTGGGACCCGCTGTATGATGGCCCCTGTGAAATTGAACAAAGATGTTGTTGCTAAAGTGTGTGTCGTTATTTTGCAAGACTGTCCTGATGTTTGTATGGATTCATAATTCTTAATGACTCACTCTAACATAAGTCCTCATGGGCTGAGGTTGGCCTCCTTGTGCATAGTAGCCATCTGGTGGGTATCTATCCCGTACATTGGGCTCTGGGTGGTAAAGTGAGTTAGCCTGTCCGGCTGATGGCGGGGCAATATCCAAAGGTGTAGAGCTCATCCTGACAAGACTTTCCCTTTGAGAAGGGTAAGGCTGCGGGGGAAGTGGTGGGCCAGCGTAGGTCCCGTGGCGCCCTCGGTCATAGTGTGGTGGGTGAGGATAGGAAAAGGGAGGACCGGAGTGGGGAGGTTGATATGGGCGCTCTGGCGGGCCGTAACCTGTGTACGGATCATGGTAAGGGGGTCCTGACTCAGTGGGGGGTGGAGGGTTACGGATGTAATCCCGAGAGACATAGTGTGGTGGCTGTTGGTACGGATACCCTGAAAAATTAAGATAATACAGTAAACAATTAGAGGTAATGCAGAATAGACGTACACCGGTCCGTAGCTGAATCTTACCTGGTGGGTATTGTGAGGTCTCATACTGCGACGCAGAGGGTGGAGGGCGTGTCCCAGAGTAAAACATCTCAGGGAGCTGTGGCTGCGGGTACACAGGTGAACCTCGGGCGACAACAGGAATCTGCTTCACCCCGGAGAGATGGTCTGCAGTCATCCTTGGGTGAGCCATGGCATGGGGTGGCAGAGGCATACCAGTTTTGGGCACAGGGTCCAGGCTAAAAATATAAAGGGTTATTACATTTAATGTGGCAAGTCCACAGTCGGTCAGTAAATGTCTCGTTAGTACGCCTACATATAAAGTGGTACACTTCAGATGATAAGCACGTGCATCAGTCAGTGAGTGAGTATTGTTCAATCAACTTAAACTAAACTAGAGAAAACATTGCATTGCATGGCAGTGAGAAGGGGTATAAAAGGCATACTCCACCACACTTAAACAAATACTATTGCAAAATCTATACTCACGGATCAGGTGGTGATCCTGGAGCACTTGGACTCCCTCCGTCCATCTTGATGGGCTTCCGCAGAAGTTCGTACGGGACGGTGTCTGCACCGCGTGCGATTAGCTGGGGAAGGGAGGGTGCCACACTACCATTGGTGAGTGGTGAAGGCTTCCTGGTCACTGCTACATCGAGGGAAAGGACGTCATCTGGCCCTCCTGAACCAGGGAGGCGTGCTGCCAGACGTTTGTTCATCTTTCGATACCTAAATACACAGAGCACAGTGAAGAAATGTAAGAAATGTGAACCCGAATGAAAACAGGAATATAAAATCAACCACATTAAAGTGTCAGACTAACTTCTCCAGTTCTTCCTGAGAGTGAGCAAAGGTGCAGCTCGCTCCACGAGGGCAGCCTCCCTTCAGCTTCATGTCACGACACATGTAAGTCTTATACTTGCTGTGCTGAGGAGGCTGAAGGCAGACAGTGTATTAATGAAGTTGTATTAATCTTATTATACAAGTGGACAACAACCAAAGTGTGTCATGTGTGCAGTTTATATTATATTATAAACTAAAGACTGACTGACCTGCTGCGGGTCAGCTCCTTTCTTGCTGTGGTTCTGGATGAAGTCCACAAGACCATGCACTACAGTCTTCACTGCAACCAACCCCTTCTCCAGCTGCTCCCATGTGGGTGGGGGCGCATCTAAAAGAAATTAGCAGACATTTTATTCAAATACTGCAATTTCATATTTGAGCAGTTCTGTGCTGAATAGACCACCAAATTGTCATCTGTTATAGTTGATTTAGTTTCATTCTTACCAGGACTGGGATCAATGTTAGCAAGCAGTTCGAGGTGAGGCCGCAGCCTGTTGAGGTTGGCTGGGTCTCCAGTCCTCTGCAGGGCAATAGTTAGCTCTTGGACACTCTGAGCAAAGGATGCTGGAGTCTGCAGCTATGTAGGTCAGAGAGAAACAGAGTTACCACATCTGTGGTTTTATGCTTGGCAGGCAAACGTATTAAATATACACTGAAAAGCGAACAGAACAATGAAGAAATACAGTGAACATATACCAGATGCAAAACCTGTTCTCACACACCTTATCTATGATGGACTGCATGTGAGACTTGTGCGACTGATCCCCATATAACAGAGAGGACCACTGATCGGGTGCGATTCGCAAGCCACCCTCCATGGCAATTTGAACAATCTGAGAGTCATGCTCACGCCGCAGAGCTTCGTAAGTACGGAACTCCTCCTTCAGTTGCATCAGGGATGAATCTTCATCACGTTTGGTCACCTAGAAAAAACAAAACTATGCAAATTATATTGTGCCTCAAGTTTGGATTTCAAAAAAGCTCTTGATGACTGAAATACAATGTTTATAATGACCAGAATTTCATGCTCAAATAAAACAAAGTGGCACAAAGTTGTTGACACTATTTACCACCCGTGGTTTGAAAAAGACATTTCTTCTGGTTTAAAGAGAAAAAATGTATACCTTGAAGCAGGAGGCCCTGTAAAGGAGCTGCACCACGTGGCCTATGCTTGTCTTTGAGGCCTGGGGGAAGCGAGGTTCAAGCCTCTGGACTACAAAGAGAACCAACACCTTACGGGACAGAGCCGAGCCATCTTCCAGCGCCAGAAGGACCAGTTTCAGAGCCTCTTCTTGCATCGCTTAGAGAAGGAAGCAAAAGATTAATTCGAATATAGACTTCTTTATGAAGAAAAGCATTAGGTCTTTTCATGAGTGATTTACCTGGACCAAGAAATTGACATCCGCGTGCACGCACAGCAGCCCACAGATTGGAGGACAACTGCTGTGGGTTCTGGTGCTGCAGTATGAGTTCTGTGACTGTTCGTTCACCCAAAGAACGTGCGGCTCTCATAGCCCTGACGCGGCCCTCTTCCTCCACCAACTGGCAGTGGACCAGAGTGACCAGTTTTCTCTGCATGGGTCGGCTCAGCATGCTTTGAGCCGTGCTGCTCAGACCCACCCCTGGGAACACAATGTGTACAATTATTATGCAAGTATTTAGCTGTTATATTCACAAAGTACGATTTGTCATCTGCTCAGAGTCATAGTCATCAAGGTACAGTACATAAGGCTGAAATATGACTACCACTGAATAAATCCAAGACTAGACCAAGAAATGTCTAAAACGAGTTTGTTATTCTTGATGAAACAAATGCCGTGCGTCACTAAGAGATACCACTGTGGTGGAAGAATGAGCTATTTGGGCCCTACTGGGTTGATGGATTGAAAATAAACCATGTCTTATTGTTTTCAGCGAGAGGTATTTTCATTAAAGGAAGTAAAAAAAAATTTAATGCTGGGGTAAATACTGCATAACCCACAATACATCTGCATTTCAAATTTCTGACAAAGTTGGTGCATGCTAAATCTAACATTAACCCTTGCTGTGCAGTGTTACAATAAGAGGTTGTCAATTTGTTTCTGTTATTTCACAGCCTCCTGAATTGAAACCTGTATTATTATCTGTACAAACTACTGTTTGAGTTGCTGAAACCTCACACAATTGCCTAATTATCAAAATGAATTGAGCAAACAATCTTAGATGATGAGATCAGTCTTGAGAAAAGACAGTCACTGAGCAAGCATTAGCCAAATGCTAGCTCGCAATGAGCTTGTCTCACACTTTGCAGCTTTATTGCATTCTAATATTCACTGGTATGTTCTTTTGCCTTTAATAACAATCAATTGTTTGTTTGGGGTGTTTTACTTACAGTATCAGAGTTGTCTCAGCCATGACACTTTAAAACCCCGTTAATCAGAATTTTTATGGTCGTTAAATGGAAGTGGGTGAGAGAATCATAGCATACCAACATAATGTCAACACAGACAACTGTCATAGCAGCAAAATTAAACCTTATTTTGAAATACTACAGATTTCACCTCTTTACAGAGTCAAGCTAACTGCATGTGTATGGTAGTAGCTTGTATGTATTTGCATGTACTGTACGGCTGTATATAATAATGTTAGCATGTGCTTTTGGGTGAATTACATACAATAATAATCACAAGTCACACCCATGATGACAGCTTTTGTTCATCAAGACCGCGAACAGGTTAGTGTTTAAAGATGTAAAATTTCCTTATTACAGGTGTTAAGTGACGTGACTCAGTAGACTGGCATGCTGCTCAACCAGACACATTTTCAAATGCCCAACTGGGTGCAAAATACTAGTCATTATATTGTTAGAGGATCTGATGTCTTGATAGATATCACTGCAGGCTAAAAATAAAACTGGCATCTCAAAAACATGACTAAATGTGAAAGCAACTTGAATGTCAAGGATCATAACAAAGGGCAAACATGCACATCTACGTGCGTGTTCGGAGTACCTCGTGTGTTGCTAAGGGGTTTCAGGTAGAGGGCCAACTCCTCCACGCACTGCCTCGCCTCCTCGTAATGCTGAGAGTCCTCAGGACTGGTAATCAAGGTAACTGGCTGAGCCTTGGGAATCTGCACACAATAAGAAATCAAAGTGAATCAGAGCAGAAGGCTTTAAGACTATCAAGATGTTTGGGTGTGTCTGGTGAACTTTTCTCCATTCATCCACAAATACATTTGAGAGGTCACAGGGCAATGACGCTGGACATCGGATTTGGGTTGGTTGTACCTCGGTTTTTGTTTGTTTCAAAAGGTTAGAAGACAAAATGAAATTTTTCCCTTACAAAGGAATGTAAATCCAATTCATCCGTTTCTTGTTACCAAAAATACTGAGAAAAATACTACATTTCAAAAAGGATAATTATAGTTGTACATGAAAAAAACAATGCCAATTGTACATGAAGAACTGATAGAACTTCTTTTTGATGTTGATTTCACACAAGAGCACAAATAGACTACTAAAACAAGACAGCGTACAAACACAAAGGTAACATTTAGGCAAACATTTAACAAAAACAGAAACCTACAAAAACTGCTGTGTAGAAAAAGCAAGGGGCCACAATACTTCATCCCAAAGGTGCTTAATGAGGTTGAGGTCTGTGTTCTGTGTAGTTCTTTTCTACAGAATCGGGAAGCATCTAATTATCCATAATGTATTGGTAAGGTTCAAGGCCTCTAGTCCAACTCCTGATTGATTAGGAAGGGGGTCTATATTTTCTCTAGTGTAGTGTACATACTCCATGCAGCTTAACTTAATACATCAGCAGAGCTAAGTGACAGAAATAAGAAGATCATCTAACATGTGGCTACATTCCAAACAGGAAACTAAAAGAGGAAAAACACGACTTAATAATTTATCCAGTGTCTATAAAAACATGGCCCTCCCTCTTTTAGCCACGTGACTGTGAAAGAATATATTTGTGTTTTACTTGGCTGTAGGTCAATGGCTAAATGATGGCACTGTACATACACTTTAAGCACTGTCAAATATACAGTGTGTCATCGTACTTGGCCCATACACACAACTATAGATTTGTTTTAGCCCTTCTATAAAACTGGCAACTACTTGCAGTCTTGATAAATACACTGATGAAAATCTTAACCATTTGCTCTGACGAGCTCCTGGTGACTTGTTTGGCACCCGTGTGCTTCTCAGTAGCCTATAAAGTATTTTTGATTGACAGTCAAAACATTAAGTAGAACCTTCCCGGTTTTTAAACATCACCTCATAGATTATTGACTCCGTTAAGTTTAAAGGTTTTTAAAGGACCTGAATTAAACACCCATAATGCTAATAATATTTTGTATGCTTTCAGCAGTCCAACACCTCTGAGAAATTTTGCTATATTCTAGTTGCAGACCACCACAATGCACCCAATTGGGCACCTCACAAGCCGTTGTGCTTTTTTGGTGCACTTTTTGTTTGGCTTTTTCAAAGACCGATTCCAAAAGCCCGAGCCTCAACAAAATAGGAGAAGAATGTGAGTGAATGTTCATCGCTACCTATTATAAAAGTTAAAGCAGAGTGGCTTATTGTTTTTACATACATTACATTTTCTTTTTACACTTGTAACACGGTGACTTTTTTATTAGTTCAATCGACTTTTGCCTTTGACATTTAAGACTGCGCATTTGCTTGTGTTTATGTTTTACTAACACTGATTATTTAGCTGTATGGCAGTTACTGTAAAAACATTGACTGCAATTAACAAAGTATGTATGATGGAGACTGTTTGACTTAGTAACAGATTGTTTCTATTGCCATCGCTCCCAGTGGAAAAACAGTTCACTCCAAAAGTATGTCAGGGTTATGTTTACAACTATGCAGCCTAGTCCTGAACACTACATGCAATATTTCTTGTAAAACCTCTTAATACTTGAAGTCTTCACTTTACTTACTTCTTGCATACAGTTAAAATCATAATAACTGTCATTGTCCACATAATTGTGGGCCTAATTGTCTCATTTTGGACACACTGGTCAAAACGGAAAATGCAAATTCTGGCACAGTACATTCCAGGTACAATTAAGTGACACGTGATTAGGATGAGGAGGGTGCGACTAATGTGGAAACAATTAAAGCCATGACTCACCTGGCCTCCCACCAGCTGCAAGAGGGCTGTGTTGACAGGCAGCTGCTCGATGTCGGTGCTGATGGCCGTCTGGTCGAAGGGACAGGCCTTACGGTGCAACTTGTTCAGGCACATCTTGCAGACGGTGTGTCCGCAGCCCAAACTGATGGGCCACCGAACAGTCTCCTCAAATGTCTGCGTGCAGATGGGGCATAGGAGGAACTCCGTCCACTGTGGCGCTTGAACGGGCATGATTACTGTTTTTATGTGGATGGGACGAGTGCGTGTGAATGTGTATAAACTATGACCGGGGTGGGGGAGGGTGGGGGTGGAAAAATAGAATAATAATAATATATGAAAGATTCCACTGGAATCAAGATTTTTTCCTTTAGAACTCAATCGTTCTTAAATGTCCTCACACATTGTGGATTTGGGGGTCACATCACACGATGAATACTGCAAGAAAGGAGAAATAAAGCATGTTACAATCACGAACAATGGCTTAAATTGCAGAAATGAGTACTGGAATGGGCATACTCACAACATGCAATTGGCAAAACCTGCCTCTATTTTTTCACGCTGCGTCGATTACTTAGAGACAAATGCCAGGCTGGAGATATGCGATAGTGAAGTATAAATCGGAGCAGAAACCAGGGAGTAATAACTAGCCTCGGAACCAAAACAACTGCCCGTGTGGCCTACTCGAGTCTAGCTGCTCACCGCTGTGGCTATGGACAAAGGGCGCTTGCATTAGCTAACATAGCCTCTCAACGCTATCCCGAACTTGTTATGAGGGCTGACGTTTGCTAATAGAATTAAAGTGGCATTAAGCCACAGGTACGCTTTGATTGTAGGCTCAATTTGCTCACTGTCGTGACTATCGTGTCACACGTACCGAATGTCCAACTGATAAAAAGCTGTGCTGTACAGACTTACGGCGATTAGCATTAGCGTGCTAATGCTATGGGTGGCTACCTTAGCAAGTGCGCGTCGTCTAGCAGCTGAAGTTACTGACTGTGCTTTTAATAAACACCCGATACCCGTAACATTGACATAAAAAAAACCCACACACACGCAGAAAACACATTCGAGGAAAGAAAGCAGTGGATTAGGAGTGTGATACAAAAAAAGTGGAGCCGTTTGACTGAGGAGATTATGTAACATTGGTTTACTAAGGTGTCTTCATTTTTAAGGCTGCATTTTCACCACACGTGCTGCACCATTACGATACCCTGCTTGTGGACACCGCCATGGTGGGTTTTCACTAACATACATACTATGCTGAGCAAGAAATGCTAACATGCTAACGAACGAGCCTCCCAGTGGTAGCAGGCTGGCAACATCACTAATATGCCCCGAAAACACAACACGCAGCCCCTGTTTGGGGGGAGCGAAAGGCTTCGCTGCTGCCGCGACTACTCACTCATTCCAAACGACTTGGAAGATGTTCATCTTTTTCAAAGCAAATGCGATATTTCCTTGCCATGTCGACTATGCAGCTCAGCCGCTGCCGAGGTTTGGGGAGGGTGTCAACTCCAGGGGCTAGCCGGTTACAGCTAGCTGGGGCAAGTGTGTGTGGGCAGGAACGGGCCGAGGGCGCCCTCTGGTGGCGACGGGGTGCACGTGCAGTCAGGAAAAAAAGCTCAAAACAAAAACAGGGCTGGATGATCACGTCTGGAAATTGTAGCAAGTTGGGGGTGGAATGCTGGCCTAATTATGGCGAGATTGCGTGCATGGATGCATGTGTTTTTGCGTGCACTGATTGTTTGATGATACGAGATAAACAGAGAGGAGGGGGGCTGGCAACAGAAGAGCAGGTTTTACAAATATGAGTCCCCAATTATTGCCTTTTGCATCATTTAGCCGAACCCCTGAACCCGTTTTTGTGATTGAATCCTCACTGACATATCAGTGCGTGCATCGTTACGCAACCGAGCCCTCCACTCGGAAGCGACTAGCGCGCAACGCCAGGACGACAATTTTTTGTATTCAAATTTTTCCTCTAATCCCACTGATTTCTGAGGGGATTACCGCTCCAGCGGGACCAACCTGGTTCGGTCGGCTGTGCATGGACGAGTAAAGTGGATACACGTCAGGATCCCACGGAAACATTTGAAGGATCCAAGGAGGAAAGTTGCTCCATCATTTTGAGGAGACTGTAGAGCGACCCTGGAAGAAAATTACGGTAACTTTCTCATTGATAAAACCCTCGAACGCTCCTGTTTGGCAGCCACTAGGCAACCATTGTGCACCCAATTAAAGAAGTGACTCCATTCTCAGCCTCCTTCATGTATCATTTTAATATATCATGGAATAACAGTACACGTTGAAGGGGCTCAGTTGCAGGCAGCAGTTGCTTATTCTCATTCTAAAGGATTATCCTGCGCACTGCGAAGTAATCAGCGGATGAAGCAACGTGACTGAATCCACAGTACATATCTCTACAACATGCACATCACACAAGTCAAATGACTGAATGGTCGCGTTTTGCTTTCCTCTGTACAGACTATGAGCGGGCTTTTTTGTCTATGAGCATCCAATGGAGGAAGACAAGGTGGAGGAGGAAATTAAAACAGAAACCAACTCCAGTTCAGTCTCCGGGCTCGCTATCAACACTCCAGGAGCAGCGATTCCTCCTCCAAACCCAAGCGCTAAGGAGCAGGATGTTCCCTTCAGGCTGAGCCCCATCAGAAAAGATCACACACCCCTGCCCTCCTGTCAGTCCGGCCCGTTGAGCAGCAGCGATGGTGAAGGGGATGGAGAGGTCGAGGTGCAAGTCAAGTTGGAGATCCACAGCCCTCCAGCGGATGCACAGGTGGAGCTCGGGTTCCGGGGCCAACCCGTAGAAGAAGAGACGAGTGAAACACATGAGAGTGTACCTGTCAGTAGTAAGAGTACATCCTCACCTGCTCCAACATCTCCCACAGCTACCATAACAAGACTCTGGGCACCCCCAAAGGGGTTCTGGAGGGTGGCTCGCCCAGAGACGCTGCTCCTAAATGGCGTGGACCCCCATAACATACCTCCTGCTCTGCCTTGCAAGGACTATACTCAGACACACTCACTCAGAGCCCCTGAAGGGGAGTCCAAAACAGCTGTTGGAAACGCAGAAGATGACACCAAAGCATCCTCGGAGTTTAGGTATCCATGCGGGGTGGAGAGTTATGATGGATTGTCACAAGGCAGGGGTCTCACAGCCGAGGAGAAACTGAAAGTGAGGCAAAGAGCGCATGGGAAATTTAACGAAAGGCAGCAAAATGACAGAGAAGGACAAGAGGAAAGCTGTGGTGAGGCTGCCGACACCACGACCAACGTAGATTATGAAGGTAAGTCTGCAGAGAAACGGCAGCAAAACAATGAAAGTAGGTCAGGGTGTGGAGTGGGGAGACTTTCCAGATGACTTGTATTAACCTAACAAGCATGTGTTTGGAATGTGGGAGGACAAAACCGGTGCACACACGGGGAGAACATGCAAACAACTGAGACGCTCAATGGAGATTCAAACCCTTAATCTCCTTTCTATGAGGCTAACCACTAGGCCCCAGTGTATGGAACCATAGGGGGGCCAAAAGTAAAAGGAAATACACACGGAAATTGCTTTTCTGTATCTGTCTTTGTCTTTTCCATTGGCTTTTTCTCATTGCATTTACTGGATGGCTCACGCTGGCGACAAAAGCAAAGGCAAACAAAGGACTAGTCCCATCCAGGCTGTTAGCCGCTTCTCTCAGCAGCTTCGACATGGACTCCATTGTGTGAGACGTTCACGCAAAGTACGTGCATGGTGGCTCGATAATGATGTTACTTCCTGTCCGTGACCCTTCCGGTCGATGGCAACGAGAGCTACATTTAAACATAGCTACTACATAGCCACTGCAGGCAGGAATTGTATCCATGAATAGACTTTGCTTTATCCATTTAGCATCACAATCAGCAAATGGAAAAGACAAAGACAAAACAGGTCAAACGTAATTACAATATGACTGCATTTGTACATTTTTGTCTTACTGTTTCTCTTTATATTTCCACATGTATTTCCTTTTAATTTTGGCTCTCCTGTGATTCCATACATATGATGCCACCAAAGAGGGCCTTCCGTAAGCTCGGGACAGAAACAGAAGACAGTTGCCATTATCGTTCATATATTTAACAGTAAAACGGTGAGAATGAGGACAGATGTGAATATTTACTTTGCAAGTCGATTTGGTCGTGTGCCACTTTTCTGTTTGCCTAAAGTTAGGGGCCGCTGGGGTCCTAGTATAAAAATAGTCTTGAGCGCTGAAATATAGTGAAGGTGTTTGGTTGCAGTTCACAAGTTCCAGCAGAGGTTGTTGCATAAAAAATGCTATATATCACCTCATACATTCCCTGTTGAACAGATGCCAGCCGTGCAGATGTGCACGTTGCTATTATTAGCAGCTGGAGCTGTGCGGGGAGGTGACCTTGTTTTTATACATCTCTATGTCTGTGTGCACACAGATTGACAACAGTAGGCACTTTTTTTCTAGTGCTATTTACGTCATATAGATGCAGTAGTGTTCAAAGTAATAGCAGTCCAATGTGACTAACCAGGTTAGTCACTGTTATTAGTCTATTTTTATTTCTACATGGCAAACAAGTTAACAGTAGGTGCAGTAGATTCTCAGAAAAACAAACAAGACCCGGTATTCATGATATGCACGCTCTTAAGGCTGTGCAATTGGGCAATTAGTTGAAAGGGGTGTGTTCAAAAAATAGCATTGTGGCATTCAATCAGAGATTAATGCTGTAAAAAAACAGGTGTGAATCAAGTGGCCCCTATTTAAGGATGAAACCAGCAGTTGTTGAACATGCATTTCTCTTTGAAAGCCAGAGGAAAATGGGTCGTTCAAGACATTTTTCAGAAGAACAGCGTACTTTGAATAAAAAGTTGATTGGAGAGGGGAAAACTTATTAAGAGTTGCAAAAAATGTTGGCTGTTCAGCTAAAAATGATCTCCATTGTCTTAAAATGGAGAGCAAAATCAGAGACATTTGGCAGAAAACGGAAGACAACTATCAAAATGGATCAAAGAATAACCAGAACGGCAAAGGCTCAGCCAATAATCAGCTCCAGTATTATCAAAGACAGTCCCGAGTTACCTGTAAGTACTGTGACAGTTAGAAGACATCTGTGTGAAGCTAACGCATTTACAAGAATCCCCCGCAAAGTCCCTCAGCTAAAAAAAAAGGTGTGTGCAGAAGAGGTTACAATTTGACAAACAACACATCAACTGGCCTAAAGAGACTAATGAGAGTAAAATTGTTGTTTTCTAAGGGCGCAGTTTATGAGACGACCCCCAAACTTTGAATTAAAGCCACTGTACACAATGAAGACAGTGAAGCATGGTGGTGCAAGCATCATGATATGGGCATGTTTCTCCTACTACGGTGTTGGGCCTATTTATCCCATAGCAGGGATCATGGATCAGTTAAAAAATACTTGAAGAGGTCATGTTGCCTTATGCTGAAGAGGACATGCCCTTTAAATGGCTGTTTCTGTTACGTTTTTGGCTTGGCATAGCGGGGACATCTCCGAGGATGCGGAGAGCAGGGAGGCAAGGCAGGTCAGGAACAGGTAATTTATCAACACTGGCTGCGATGCAGCGGCAGGACAAAACCATACCAACAAACACAAGCAATGTTGTTGGGGCAACAACAAACCAGGGCCACAGCCTCAACTAAATAATCAAACACAAAATGAGGTGCAGGTGTGTTGGAGCTGGAAAGTAAAACAAGCAGGGAACCAAACAAGACAAAACAGGAAGTGCTTACAAAATAAGAGAACACACCAGGAGCTAAGGAGGGAATGAAAATAAAAGCCAAACTGTCACACGGGCCAAAACACGGCTCGTGACAGTTTCAACAAGACAATGACCCCAAACACATTGGTAAATGAGCAAAATCTTGGTTCCAAACCAACAAAATTAATGTTACGGAATGGCCAGCCCAATACCTGGACCTTAATACAACGGAGAACTTGTGGGGTGACATCCAATATGCTGTTTCTGAAGCAAAACCAAGAAATGTTAATGAATTGTGAATCTTGTTAAGCTGTTAAGAGCTTCTGAATTCAATTAATTGCCCAATTGCACCGCCTTAAGAGCGTTCATATCATGAATGCTGGGTCTTGTTTTCTGAGAATCTACTGCACCTTCTTATAACTTGTTTGCTATGTAGCAGTAAAAAATATATCAATAACAGTGATTCATCTGGTTAGTCACATTGGACTGCTATTATTTTGAACACTGTAAATAGGCATGTGGTGATTAAATCCAAGTGGTTATAAAGCTGCTAAACTGGGATATGCCATAAATCAACAACATTACTATTTAATTTGGAGAGGGAAACACTTTGCACCAAGGAGTGGGCAAAACGATCATGCAGGAGCGCCGCATTTGTCAGTCTGACTGGTCTGACAGGTAGCAGTACGCCTTGATTAGAACAAGCATCATTACTCAAAACTTGCGGTACAAGTTCTGGAAGATGGCCGGACGAAGGATGGGCATTCAGCTAAACTTCCTTGTTATAGTTGTATCATTATTATCACATCATTATTATCATTATTAAAACCAACAGTTCTACTGAGGCAAATAAAGACATTTTTCAATCTGCATTTTTTAAAAACAAGATTTGCACCAAAATGAGCTCAACACAGCATTCCTTGGAGATTGGTTGTGTAGTTTTTATATACTTTTGCAAAGAAGACACCTCTTTTATTGCATTTTTCTGCCAGATCAAAGAGCCCATGAGGGATCGGAGGAATCAGTCATTCTTCAGGAACTTGAGCCCCATTTGAGGTGAGCAATCAATTTTGCACGACTTCTGTGCTATATTTACATCCTCTTCTCATGACACGCGCCAGATTGTATTGTTGTTTATTTTGTTCTAAATACGGTATGACGTGTGACAAAGAAAACCGCAAGGCGGATGGTGACAGAGGTGAGTTTATTTTGGGGAATGATTCACACTTGATATTAATATTTAAGGCTTCCTTCTTACATGCACACAGCCATTCACTGTGATGGGGACATTTTTACTGCAATGGTGGCCTTAAGTTGCAGCTGCGCCCCAATTCTCCTCCTTCCTTTGCTATTTCTCAGTGTATTTCACTGTAAAGAAAGCATGCATTACCATCCACTTTAATTAAATCATGGCGTTGTTGAGAAATCAGGTCAATAAATCATTGATCATGGGGGTGAAACGTTACAAAATGAGTATATCACCAGAAGAAACTTGAGATAATTTTAAGGATAAGTGGGATAAAATAAACTAAGAGTTTGGAGCATGACATTTTTGCAGGGAAGTTTATCCTACTACTTGAATCATTCATCTGTTCCACGTTTTTTTGCAGCCATCATCATTATTACAGAGGATATTAAGTTAGTCATGATGAGAATCTGTTGCCTAGAACAGATGGGCCACAATAACCAGACTGCTCGCCATCCAATGTTTGTCCGTGGGATAAAACACGGCCATGACAAACTTTAATCTAGTGAAAAACAGTATGTTCTCCTCTTGATACACGGGGGAGAATGAATGACAGTGTGCTAATGACAAGGTTAATCCACATGGCTAGTGTATCATGCTATCTTTATCGCTGGGCCAGAGGATAAAGACCAAGTACAGGCGATGAAGCACAATGCAGAGCAGCTTAGCCACTGGGCCATAAGGAGGAGGGATGGATAGATGACGTATCGCTGTGCTTGTCACCGCTGGTGCCACGCCCCGGACTCTATGATATTGCATAAGACGGCTTAGGAAAGCTTCATCGAGTCAATCCGTGCAGAATCTGTGCCTTTCCACATACACACACACAAACATGTACCTCAAAGGAGGTGCAGCAGCTTGACAAAAATGAAGAAAACCCCACTACACACCTGCTAAGTTAACTTTAGCTACAGAATTTATACATGACATTTGTGGCGCTCCCTGTGCCTTGTGCTCAAAACGCCTCCAAAGACATGTAGTAGGGGTGTCACCAGACAAACTAGTCACGAGATGAGAGGATGCACGAGATTGGGTCCACTAGAACGAGATGAGACAATATTTTAACATGAATTACAATAAGAAAAGTAAAACAAAAAATATGACTTGGTCCAATTGATAAAGCTAATATATTTTTTTTTAAATCAGTTTGTGTACGAACTCTGCCATCTTGCTCAGTCGCTGGTCAGAGGCTGGGTTGCATTGTGGAGGGGTTTGTGCAGCTTTCAGACCGGCATTGCATGGTGAGACTTATGTACAATCAGAGGTGAAGTTCCACTCTTGTTTCACCTTTGTTGTTTCTCTGTATTTTATTAACAAATGAATGCATGATCCTTTCACTTGTACTGCGCACCCTAACGCGCTAAATATAGCAACTATGTTGCTACATTGCAGACACAAATCTCTCCTACGTATGAGGTGTGTTATGAACCAGAAGCGGTGATTGTAAAGTTGCCATTCAGCTCGGTGCTTAAGTGTGCGGACAAGTCCAAACGTCTACTTGTTTTGATCTTAAAAAATCTTAAGTAAATTTGATGAAATGTAAAATTACTACAGCTTCTTTCTGAGGTCTAGCAACACCTCTACATGTTGGCATACAGTACATGTAATACAGAATCAATATAAGTTGTATAATTATGAGAAAATTCAACCAACGTTGCTCAAATTTTACACACAAGTGTTGTCAGGCAAGGGACACTGACAAAAAGTCATTAACTCACTTACTCACTGTTCCACATTATGAAAACTCCTATGTTATTACACCAAAACTATAAATTTTAATTAAACATAAACCATGTCTACCATATAAAATCCTACTATATTCACAAGACCAGGCTCTGTTGTATTTCTTCCTACAATAAATCATTCAACAGTCCAATTCAGTTCAGTTTGTCAGAGTATGGTTTGTATCAGGTTTGTTTGATTTCTCTTATTATGACAGAAGATAGCACATCAAGTATAACACAATTCTATCGACCTATCAAAGGACAGCAGTGTGTCAAGCTGCACCATGCACAAGCTTAACACTGAGCCCGGCACCCAAACAGTGGGATACCAAGTAGTTGGCTATTTTAAGATATACCAAACTAAAATGAACCAAAACTATTACTGTATCTAATGGAAACAAAGTCACTTTTCCCGTCCTGACCGTTGTTGTCATTCTCTGCCTTCCGTTGGTTCAGGTCACTTCTTGTCATTAGTGATGAACTTCCTCTGAGCCCAAGGCACGAGCAAGCCAAGCGTCTCTTGGAGCGAGCGCGACTCAAGGCTCGCTCCAACCACGTCAGAGGTGACCGCCCCTGCAGAAGATCCCATTCTGATCACAGATCCACTGTGTAAGTTGGCTAAATGTGCCTAGTTAAGGAGCCGGATTTGTTGATGCGTTCTAATTAAGTCAGTGGCATATTTCTTGCAGTAAGAAGCAGCAAGTGGAGTCTCTTAATCCGGCACCAATGCAGAAATTCATTCAAGTCAACGAGGATCTCCCGTGTCAAAGTGCGTCCGGTCCGCTCCTTGTCCCCGAACAAAGAGATACTTCCCCTGGGGATCAGGCCAGTTGTTCCAGGCGGTATGGCTGCTCACCCACGCGAGTACGCTTTGAGGATGAATCGGAGAAAGAAGCAGAGTCGCGCTACCTGGACAGAGTGAGACAGCGTGGTAGACCTGCCATGCCCAGATCCAAGAACAGAGACAGCAATACAGATTCTAGCAGCAGTGGTTCGGAGAGGAGCAGGAGCCACAGGAGTGTCTCTGTGCTTCCTTTGCAAAAGCAAGACATGGGTGTGTGTGTTGATACCACAACAGTCATTAAAGAGATCATTGTGCTGGTGAAGAAATGCGAGGCGTGTGGCTCTGTCGTGAGAGAACCTCAGCCAGTCTCCTCACTACCAGATCCACAGATGATTGAGTCACAGCAGACTGGAAACTTTAAAGACCCAAAGGGTAAAATGGTTCCTTGCTGGGTGCCTCCCACCAAACCAGAAGCAAGCACCCGTCCTAAAGCTCCTCTAACTGTCACGTTTGCAGGAGCCTATGTTCTTGGGGAAAATAAAGAAAGCAGCACAGGCTGGAAATCCTCAGGGTTTGGGAAGCTTAGAAGAAGAAGCAGGAAAGGTGAAAGTCGACTGGAGTCCGGTGGCCATGGTCCTTATGGTCCGTCGTGGGCACAGAGGCGGAACTCCAATCCAAGAAATAGACTCAACTTGAGCAGCGCTGTTTCCTTCACCCCGGACAGCCCAGTCACTCTACAACCACGATTGTTAGGCACCTCTTGTGGACTTAGAGAAACACCCACCCTGCCTATAAAGTCAGCTCTCAAGTCAAGCTCAAGGAATCGATCTGCTGCGGGTCAATCTTCAGTGCAGTTTTTGATGACCTCAAATCATGGCGGTGAAGTCGGGCCTCAGCACTCGGCTCTCTTGGACTTACCAGAGACAGCAAGAGAGTTGCCTCCGTCTTTAACACAAGGGGCCCTTGCGACATGCACCCCAGGGCCCTGTATTAGACCCTCCACATTGAGGTACTCCTCAGCTCAGCCAGGTGCTGATGTCTGGGATGACATGTTGGACAGAGCTGGTGAGTGCATACAAATAAAGAATTGTGTGTTTAGATTTCAGCACTTTATGTATGTACTATATTTTAAAGATGCTTGATTTTGGTATTCTTAACAATATCTGATATACCGATACTGATCAGCACTGCAAGACTGATACCAATACTAGCAGTAGCTCTTCCCTCAAGCTAGACATGCAATGAGCACATTATCCTGTTTTTTACTGTAATGCCACTGGATACATTTCACCAACTCTCTGTGCAAAATAAGACAAATACTGCAATACAGTATGGTATACAAAAAGTGCCATATTCATTTTTAAACATTTTGCCTCCGCAAAATATTTTTAAAATCATGACCAATAGTCAACTAAAACAAATTCTACTTTCAACAGGTAAAAAGTTATTCTTAATAATTCACAAATAGGAATGAAATTCAATAATGCTGGCAACAATATAATACAACACAAAACTGCACATTTCTACACAGTGAAATTGTAAACTGGGCTCATTCAACACTGCTAGGGTTGCATCTTGTTTTGCTGCATGTGAGGTGCATGTGAGTGATCCTTCCTGAGGTGTGATATTAGATTTTAAGTATTAAAGTAAGATGCCTTACTCCCCCCTCATAGCGCTTTTCAGTCTTTGTTATGGTTGTGAACGATAAACCGGGTATCCGGTTTGACAAGCGAGCGATACAGTTGCACTGGTATAAGCCTCCTGGGTTGATCGCCATAAACCGTTCGATTTATCACTTGTAGAGACATGCACCGGGTATCGCAAGACTAGCAACCAGTTGACACTCCATCTCTTAAGCAACGCAGGAGCCTGTAGCTTACCAATTCTGAAGTTTGTTTTGGAAAGAGAAAAATCCAACAAACAAATATTTACATTTTCACTTAATAACGGCATTAGATTTTACCTTCGTGCTTTCCCACATAGCATCAGCATTTGCGACCAATGAGGTGAAAGAAAAAGAAAAACGAGAAAAATACAGTACAGTCGTTGCACCGTGGGATAAAGTTAGATGGTGTGTTCAAGGGCCGTCAAAGAAAGTGGTCCATGTAGCTGCTCACAACAAAATTGTGAGATTTCTAACTGTATATTGTTTTTGAAAAAAATAATGGCCCCTATTTCCAAAATTTATACAATTTAATTCAAAAATTGTAATTAAAATGTCACATATAAACATAAACATATCTTGACTGCATTTGACTTTCTGTTAGCTAGTGCTGGCTTATCCTCTATGGAAGAACGCACCATCCAATCCATGCATGCGCCTCTTCAGGATGCAGCGGTACTGCCTCCTGTAGGACATTCTATGTTTTTTATTGCCCGATTAGCAAGAATAATGATGTCACATTTTGATTAAAATAAGACACAAGTTGTAGAAGGACAGGGTGTATAATAAAGGCTTCTGAAACATTGTATTATTGTCAATTGACAAACAGAAACTGGCAGACGCCATGATATAATTCCTGTTCAGTGGAAAAATATTATTTGTTTTACATTACCATTATTTTTTTTTTTTTCATCATGACTCCGGGCTGCACGTCACTGATACTATCATATAAAGAGTAGATGCTGTTAAAGTAACAAATCACAAATAGATCTTCCAAGGACATGTTGTGTTAGATGATTGTGTGTATTTAATGCAGGACTGTCTCTTATTGTTTCAGCAGTGAGCGCAGACACCGGCCCTGCTTCAGACTTCCATCCTGCTATGCGTAACCTGGCCTTGTCTCGGGCTGAGGATCTCAGAGCTGAACTTCTGAGAGCAGAGCATCTGAAAGCTGAGGCTGTATGGGAGGAAACCTCTGACGGGTCCAGGTGATCTCAGATAGCAACACTATTTTGTCATACCAAATCGTACCAAAGCTACTACAGGGGGATTAAAACTCTGACCTACAGTCAACATGATGGAGAAATATTTTCTGATTGTCAAAAGCAACATTGCCCTCTTCTGGACACACAATGCACTCGCAGAATGAATTCCAATCTGTGTTAATAAACCAACAATCATTTACTCTACCCTGTGCTTTCATAGAAAGATGGATGGGCGCCCAAAGCTTTTTCTTCGTCGCTTCTTTTCTTCCATTGGTCTAAACGGTGTTGGCAGACTTGTAAAAGGGGGGCGCTCCAGTAGTATGGAACAGCTCAGCATCCCGACTGCCAGGCCCAGCACTGCTTCGCCGAGCCCTACACGCAGACCTCAGCCGACCATCCGCTTACAGAGGACGCCCTCCCTGCAGACCCTGCATACGGTGAGCAACATCTGGGTGTCTGCTGGTTGGACAAATGCATGGGTACAATTATTGTGGTCACCTTCCAAATACTGTATCACAACACTGTCAGAGCGGTTTTATTGCAACAATAAATACGTACAATAACAATATTGTATGTCATACTGAGGTGCGTCAAACTGGCTCAAATGTATGGACCTTCTGATGCAACTAAACGGAATTTAAAAAAACCCTCCTTAGGTGTGTGTCTAATCATGAAGTGTCATCACTGCATTAGACAATTT
Source organism: Oostethus manadensis (assembly GCA_024372805.1). Taxonomy (NCBI): domain Eukaryota; kingdom Metazoa; phylum Chordata; class Actinopteri; order Syngnathiformes; family Syngnathidae; genus Oostethus; species Oostethus manadensis. The sequence continues at coordinate 1,860,500 of QODF01000031.1, read as the reverse complement.
ATCTTCTGCTGCAATGCTGTCTTTTGCCACCAGACGCTGCCATTGGCCCAACTGCGTAAGGCCTCTTCTGTGCAAAGTTTGGAGAGGAGAACGGAGCGTACAACCATCCTGGGTGAGGTGCAGATTCCTTACGGCCTGGCACCAAGGTAAGTCCCGTGAATAGGATTCTGCAGGTGCACTTCATACAAAATACCCAATGTGTATTAGGTTGAGCGCTATATCATCTCTAGAAATAACGAAACAATGTGCTGTACCGCAGCCCCGATAGCCCCCAACTTGAGGTCCACCGCGCCATGAGTGTTGAAGACATGCTTGCCTCCAGGGTGGTGCGCCCGGCTGGGAGGGTCTCTCAGGCTTTCCCTGATGGCTCCCTTCTCCTGGAGCTCATTAGACCCCCTAACGGTCCGTTTGGTTTCGTCATCTCGAGGGGCAAAGGCCGACCTGATACAGGTACGGGACCTCATTTAACTTCTTGTTTAGAAACCTTATAATGACCTTTGCTTTGTTTCTAGGTGTTTATGTAGAAAAAGTGGGTGACGGTACCGCTGAAGTTCCCTATGTGGGTCTCCTGGGCGTTGGCGATGAAATCCTGCAGGTGAATGGGGAAGCGGTTGCGGGACTCAGTCTGGACCAAGTGACCCGGCTCATGACACGGGAAAGCGTAGCCTCTCTTCGGATCATGCCAGCCCGACGCATCTCACGTTGACTGGGAAGAATAGGCAGAACTGTGGATGGACTATACTACAGTATCTACTGTATACATACACTTTACTGCATACTGATTACCCCTCACTTTTCACCAGCCAGTTGTACTACAGTATATTTTCTCGAAAGAAAATACTACAGCAATGAAACTTGAACAAACTGTAGAGTACTCAGTGTGCAGCTCAAATAGCAGTGTAGGTTTACTGTTTAATGACAATAAGTCAACACACAGCCATTATTGTCAAAATAGCTGACGAAACAAGTGAATACATCTCACATATCCAAATTAAGTGTCAGTATTTAGTGTGAGGACCACTGTCATCTAGCATTGACTTAATCCTCTTGGGTGTGCAATTGCAGAGCTGCAGCGGTTGCTACTCCAAAATCCTCCTCCACCTAATTCAGCTTGCGACTCCCCCACAGGTGCTCAATTTGGTTCAGGTCTGGAGACACACTTGTCGATTCCAGCACCTTCATCTTATCTTGGAGGTGTGTTTGGGTTCCTTGGAAAACAGACAACTTTCACGAGGGATCATGCATGCTCTGCTTCAGAATGTCACAGTGCATGTTTCTCTCAATCTACTGTATACATGACTGCTATAAAAGGTGTACACTTACTACTCTACCTATATCCACGTGTCACCCTGGTGTCACTTGAGAGGATAATAACGGTTGTTGGAATGTGATGGGTGCGTCCACTTGTGACATACTTGTGAGAAGTGTATATTTTCATACGTGACAGGATTCAGTGATCATATTCCTGCAGGAACAAATGGACTGATGTACAGTAGATGGAGTAACTCAACTGGTTTATTTTTGTAATGTTGTCATGATCAAGACTACTTTTATCCCGAAATCCTAAAATGGTTCCCAATGACATTTGTTAAACGTATTAAAAACGTTTATTATTTTTGCATAGCTTTTTTTTTGTTTTTTTGCTTAGTGTCGCTTCCTTGTAGTATACACAGTACAGGCCAAAAGCCTGGACACACACAACCCAACTTTTGGTCCCAATCCTGTTAATAAGGCAATAAATTCCACTACGTAACCCTGACAAGGTACACCTGTGAAGTGAAAACCACCTATATATGGTATACTGTATATATGTATACACACACACACACACATATATACAAATGTATATACACACACACACTGCAAAAAGGGAAGACTTAAACAACACCCGAATCAATCACACCTCTGTCCACTTGTACACAGCTTGACAATCAATTTCACGTGCAAATGGAGTAGAGTTAATTTGAGGAATTCGGTGTGACACCGAATCCAGACCTGTGTGGGTTAAAAAAAAAAAAGATTTCTACTGTGTGATACTGTGATACTGTATATACCCAAAACAACCTCCAGCACCTCATTTATGTAAGCACCCAGCCCCTAAACACGCAATCAATAAATCATAAAGAAGTTATTGCTGTGCGGTTATTATAGCAAATGTTTGCCACGTGAGCTGACGGTTCCATGTGTTATCATTGTGGTTTTTTGTACTGGATTTGAACCAGCACGTCACAACCCCAGTTGGTTGATGTAATAAACTAAAGTGGTGTATGCGCAATGAGATCTGGTGCGCCGCAGGTTCTCACGTTTAGGCTCCAAAAGGGCGTGATGCCGACAGGATGGGGATCAGTCGTGACTGCGTGCGTGCAGGAGGACGCCGGTCGTGACTGTCGCTGGAGCCGGCGTCGTGACTGACGGTCGGTCGTCCGCGATCCATCAGACAGCCAAGAATCGGGCCGTCGTGCAGCTGGCATCCGTTCTGACGCCTTTGAGCGAAACGGGAGTGCGTGAAAGGAAAGGCGACACGAGAAAACGCCGTTATTGGGGTGTACCTGCGTGTGCCCTGATAAGGTGTCGCCGTTGATGCTCCTTTATTGAATTATCTGATGGTGTGTGACCACAGGCCGAGCCCCGTGCTTTATCTCCCCGGGCCATGACACCCCCGCACCGGCAAACGCCAGCGACGCAGTCCCCAGTGGCCCGTAACGCACAATGACCCCTTATTTACCTATTTGGGGCTTTCCATTTGGTCTTCTAGGGAGTTGATTCGTGGAAGAACTCGCGTTAACTTAGGTAATAACAGGATCATAATAGGATAGGATTTTAATCAGTAAAAAAAAATGACATCTCCTTCACACGATTTTATTTAGTGAATTCGTTTCACGTTTCATGTCCTCTTCTCTTTCCGTCCACTTTCTACGCCGCCTATCCTCATAAGGATCTCGGGGGTCTGCTGGAGCCTATCCCGGCTGACTTCGGGAGATAAGCGGGCACACCCTGGGCTGGTTGAATATTTCGTTTTTTATGGTTAGGTCTTGTTTTCCGAGGATTTCCAGCCATTGCACGTCATAATGAACGCATTTATTTTGGTTTTTCTTCCCTTTTAGGTGGTTGATGTTATTTTCCTGTATGCCCATTGGCCATTTAATTCCTTATTTACTCCCCATTCTTTGCGCCCCTATTCCAATAACATTTTATATCAATTCTTAGCATTTATTCATTTATTTGATAGGGACAATGCACGTTAATGACCAGACATGATTTTACACAAGTTTGTAAATACACGCCGGATTGCAGCCGAAGGCTAATTTCCCACGGGCTGGGGTCATATAGGGGTCAAAAGTACACAAGGACCTGTTACCATGATCCAAAATTCACACTCTCTAGCGAATTGCATCCAACAAGCTTCATCACATGACAAACACTTCATATCCACGCACACATGAAAAAAAACAAACCAGTTTAACCATCCAATCCCAATCCTAATTCATCCACGCAACAATTTTGCACCAGTATGCATTTGTAATAACCACTAATGTGTGCATTGATTTGACCACAGCCAGATTTTTAATTGGTCTTTAAAGAGTTACATGCATAAAATATATCAAGTGTAATATGTATACAACATGCAGGCAAAATATGCTTATGTGCGTCAATTATCCGTCAAGGGGGCATCTCTGCCATAATTGCAACTTTATTTAAATTGTATCCCCACAATGTTTAGACTTCAGGATGTTTTTGTTGTTGTTGACTTTTTATGTCAAAGGTTGAAACCTACATTTAATAAAGCCCCCGTCAGCACTTGTTTGTTTTGATGGCATTTCTTCATGTGTTTTGGTTCTCTACTGTGCGCCTAATAGCCATTAGGTGGTCATTTCTGTCCTGTTTGGACCAGTACCAGTGTGGATTACACACCATTCAGCTTTTCAAGGGGGGTGGCAAAGAACAGTTTTTCTTTTATCGTTTTGCAGGATGCATCCGGACGCCCTGTGTTGCAAAGAGAAATAGGTGAGAAGCTTCAACTGAGCTTTTGTTTCTTTCGTGTAGGCTATATTAAAAACCACTTGGACGTCCATGGTTACAGGGCACTACCGCATGTTGGTACACGGTTGGGCTTTATTATTTTTTTTTTTTTTGCCCTCCGCACGCCTATATAGCCCACGACAGCCACATAATAATGAATCATTTCATAAATAATGGCTTTAGGGGCTTATCGGGAATGAAGAGGCCGCCGCCGCGAGCTTATCTCCCTCGGCCACATTGCGGCCTGTGTTCCGCTCCCTCGGCGTGGGGAGCGCGCCGCACGCTGCGTGGAATAACTCAGCTCCACGTACACGCACGCACGCACGCACACTGGAAGTAGGAAAAAAAACGTCAGACATGGATGACCCACTCACAAAATGGCTCCACTTTCACGGTAGCATCAGCGGCACCCCTCCGACGGTAAGCGCTCCAAACGGACATGCCTTCGTTCTCCAGCACGGTCGGCGGTCGTCGGTGTGCGTGCGTGCGTGTTTATTTTCATGTCTTGTCGGAATTATGGGCGCCATTGTGCTGTTCGGCGCTCCGGACCGAGCAGGCTCATAACGGATGCGAGGCCTGCGGAAGGTTTGGGAGAAATAAAACCCATTTTAAAAAATTGCGCACGGATCGCATCGAGTATTAATTTGTCGTTATTTACCAACCGTCTGCGGTTCCTTGTCATGCGCGTTTGGGAAAAATGGTTGCTCGGTGTTCCTTTAGTTTGACTCTGCACCTAAAACGCGCTTCGCAGAACTCGGTAAAGAATAGAATTCGATGGCCTATTGTGCCCAGTCCTGATATTCCTATTTTTGGAGGTTTGACACATCCTGCTGGATTTTGAACTCGAAATGTATTTTAAAAACTGTTTATTGTAAGTGTTCATATTATTCCAAGGTTCGTTTTAACTGAATTGTCGCTGTGTTGCTCTTTGACGTTTTCAGCATGGCTCGCATCGTCACACGAGTGATGACTAAATCGTCTTATTTGGGACCGGACCATTTGGAATAATTTTTTCAACAAAAAAAAAAAAAGAAAATGATGGAAAAAAGGCAACCGGACCTTTGTGCCGGAAGTCCAGATGCAGAGTCCGGTCCCGGAAAGCCTGCGGACTCCATCATCATCATCACCAGACACATGGAGGGGGACGAGGGGGAGGAGGAGGAGGAGGTGAGGAGGAAGAAGAAGAAGGAGGAGGAGGAGGGAGAGAGGGCCGAGGAGACGGATGACGTCCCCCTGCAGAACTCGACTAACGGGACCGTCATCATCCTCAACGGCGTTGCCAAGGAAACTGCCTCTCACGACGACGCCCTTGACCTGAAAAGGGAAGTGCCGGTGATCGAGCTCTCCAGGAGGGACGCTATAAAGGCGCTGGAGCAGAGGGCTGAGAGCCATTTGGTGCCCATCACGGAACTTCGCAGACCTCCCCCGCTGCCGCTGCCGCACACACAACGAGACGACGCTCGAATGGTCCAGCTGAGCCCAAACGCGTTCCCTGTCCCGGCCCGGGCCATGCTCTACAACCTGGCGCAGCCTCTCACCGCCATCAACAGGTAAAGACGCAAAAACCATCATTTTCAGTCACATTTAGCCGTCTGTGCAGACATGTGGTGTGGAATGTAGGAATGAGCAGAAATGAACATGGATGATGCAAGTGGGCGTTTTGCATGTCTTGTGAGATCATCCGTAATGGATGTGGACATGAGCGGTGTGTGTTCAGCTATGTGCAAAAAACAGTTTTGTTATTAGCCATGTTGGGTCGTGTTCTATTTTTCAGATCCCTGACATAACAGCCGTGCTAGTGTGCAAGCCATTTTATGATGATATATTGTGTGTATGATATTACATATAGTATGTCACTGTATGTGGTCTCATGCACCTTGTCTTGTCTTCTCTGGCCGCAGTCTCGGAGGGGAGTCTGAGCAGTACAGCATGTACCCCAGCAACAGGGTAAAACGCCGCCCGGCGCCTTATGAGGTTGAACTCGACGAGGGTAGGCGCATTTTAGATCTTTATAAGTATGGTAAGACGCACTTCTGCTGTGTCCTGTTTCCGTAGCCGCTCCTCAGTGTTCCCCTCCCCATCCTCATTGTCATCCATACTTGACGTGGATCTAAGTTGCAGAAGATGCTCTGAAATGTCAAGAAAAATACACAATTAATGGTTTGTGTGAACCACCCTCCCCACCAGTGCCCACTCACACTGCCATAGCATGCATGGCTGGAGGATGGTGAGTAGTTGGGGGTGGTGGGGCTGCTTCTACCACTTCCACCTACCTCCATGCCAAGCATTTACTGCAGAGTGGGCTGAGGGATTAAGATAGGCTGGGTGTGTTCCAAGGGCGACAAAAGCCTGGAAGACACGGTGGATGGGGGTGTGAAGATGTGACTGCACTGGCTGCTTTATATGTACTGTACAGTGTTTATTGTGCACACACCACCAGGACACAGCATACAGTAGTTTGTCAAGCTTGTGAGCATGCACTACAATACGCTTGAACTGCAATTTCAAGCGATCCCTACGTTTCCCAAATTTCTCATTATCACAGGAGAACCTCTGAGGTCATACAAAAGCCGTTTCTGGACGCTGGTCAGTTTCCAGTTTGCTCGGATTTGGTGCCACTGCCGCCATCATAAAACCCTTTTTAGCCGATTGACCGGAAATGCTCTGATTACAGCCGAGGCGTTTATTTGCTTAAACTGCAAAGATTCATCGGAAGCACTGGATGGAGACCTTCATTGCTGAAATTTAAAAACTTCTTCTTCATTGCATGAGAAAATGCTCTTTGACCACATGCTCTTTCATAGATAAATTGCACAACACGGCAGCAACAGAACCAGTGTTGTAATAGCAGCGAGGCGCAAACGGGCCGGCATGAATCCCGCTGAGTTATCGTAAAAAAAAAAAAAGCAACACGGATGTGTTTCACACTAACAGCTGAGTAGCGCAACCAACATTTTACAGCGCACGCAGACGTAGATAAAGCTGCTGGATGCTCAACACCCATAGTACCCCAAATGCAGCCACAATCATCTTGTGGTGTTAATAAACTACAACAGGAGGTTGCAGACAGCCACAGTTACTGTATTAATGGCAAGTTTTTTTGCCGAGCGCCAATTAAAGAACTATGGGGTTATTTTTTTGTAGCCCGCCGGGTGACTATAGGAGACTGCAGAGGCATACATTTGAGCAGTCACATATGATGGAGACAATACATTGACTTAGCAATATACATGTGTATTGTATGTGTATTCTGTGTGACCCATGTTTGATGCCATGTTTACGTTTAGTCCACACACTCAAAACTCACGGCAAAGACCACTCGCTATCCGACGGGCAATGACTCCACGAACGCAAACAATGAATTTATAAATACATTACAAAACTGTTTAACGTTAAATAGCCTTTGCAGGCAACCTTGATGTTATGGCACAGGCAGGAGAATCAACTTATTTGCACAGCTGATGAGATTTACCACGAGTGCTTTTAAATAAATGTATTTATCGTGTGTGAGGTTTTTGGTTTCGATAACCCATCCATCCATTTTCTATACCGCCTGTCCTTATTTGGTTCACGGGTCAGCGGGATCCTATTCCGTCGACGTTATCAGCCCAATAGACAAACACATTCAATGCCTGTGGACAATTTAAAGCCTCCAATCACCCTAAGATGGCTGTTTTTAGAATGTGGGAGGAAATGAGGGTACTCAAAGAAAAACCAGGCAACCTATCAAAATTTGATTTATATTTAGAAGAGGCCTATTTCCAACTCAATTTTTTTTGTCTTTATGCCACCATGACCCATTACCGTATTGTCACTTGAACCAGAGTACAGTGTGAGTCCAGCTATTATTCCGTCCTTATGTAGGTTTTCTCTTTCCTGTCTCTTCTCCCAGCTGGCCAGCCAAAGATCGTCCGGCGTATCTTCACAAACAGCCGTGAGCGTTGGCGGCAGCAGAACGTGAACGGTGCGTTTGCAGAGCTTCGCAAACTCATCCCTACTCACCCTCCGGATAAGAAGCTGAGCAAGAACGAGATCCTGCGTCTTGCCATGAAGTACATCAGCTTCCTCTCCAATCTCCTGGAGGACCAGGACGGAGGGCGCAATGTTGGCGCCACAACTGAGGGGGAAACCGGCATTATCGTTGGGCCCCATGAGGGTGTCCCCCAGGGTGGGCCGCGTCAGGACACTGTGGTAGGCTTGGCAAGAGATGACGTGCTGGGGACAATGTCACCTGGTTCCAGCTGTGGAAGCTTGCCCGATGGCGACGCCGAGGGCAGCCCTGAGAGCTTCATGGAGGATCAGGACTCGCCTCCAGCTCCAAGGACTCTACCGGCTTCACGGGGATCTGCTCTCCATCTTGCTGCTCGGGATCTGAGGCGCAATGGGCGCCTGCTTGATGGCTCTGGTCGGCGATGATTCTGATGCCAAAAGAGCAGGAACACAACACGTAAGACTATAAGTGAACAGCGGGACTAAAAAAGGGTGCATTTGCCGAGAGCGAAAACTTTAAGAGGTGGAAATGTGAGAAAACATGGACAACACGGGCCAGACGACCTGCAGTACCTTCCTGTCTCCACACTTTGGGCTGAATTATGGTGGGATTTAGTCCAAACAACTTGTAAATTCTGCATGTCTCTTCTTTTTGCCCGGAGTGTAAATCTGAGTATTTCTTTGTTTGCAAACAAGAGGAAATGTCAGGGAAACATAACTGAAAGGAGCCCATACCCCTTGTCTACATATGAAAAATGCAAAGCAAAAACAAACAGAAAAAAAAGCCCACAATGTGCAATCAAAGTAAAACCAAACAATAATGAAACAATAATGTACCAAGTAAAGCAAGATTCCTTGCACTGTTAAGGTTTTGACCACTGCTCAAGTGATTATTATTCAAAGGTGACATCAACTCAAATTGCCTAAAAATGTAAAATAGACTGCTCTCTTAGATTTTAGTAGGATTTCCCAGCATACGACTTTGAGGTTGTGCATTTAGCGTGCACAGCCATCACGATGGTAATGTTAACATTTAATGGGATTTCCATTCCTAAATGCTCCTGAGAACACACTCACTAGGAGTCCTATCGTACCCTTGCAGGGTGTCTTGTAAATAGCTTGATATTTTCCACGCAACACCGTAATGTGGTTTAACCTTAGTTTGGACCTTAGTGTGTCTTTGTTAACAAGTTCGGGCATGCTTGCAGAACTGCAGAGAGGAGTCGGGCGAAAAGCGAACGGCCGAGCGTCGTACACGAAATGTTGGTACCATTTATTCCTGTTGCATTTTCCAAAGCAGGAAGAGATTATTTCACTGCCTGAAGGTGAATTAATTTGCTTGGGGAGGTACAAGAACATGCAGTGATTGTCGAGATGTACAAAACATGGGTCACGACATTGACTCATGAAGTCATCTGGACATGAATGTCTGTTTTTTTTTTTTTTTTTTGTATATGTAGTTTAGTAAGGTACACAAATAAATCCCTCCATTGCTACGTTTAAGGCAAACACACACAATCACAGCAACACACGCACAGTGTTAGTATCATGACAACACCAGCAGCCTGACGGAGACAGGTAAATATCGCTCACTGTTGTTTATGCTACCTTTTTTCAGCAGGACTTCGTAACCTACATTGGTACCTTTGGTGGCTATGGTATTTGATGAATTGCGGTAAAAGGGACATTGTACGTTTGGTATTGACATTTGTTATATGATAGATGTATCTATACATAATTATATTCAATGTTGAATCCATGGATTTTATACAACACCTCAGAATAAAAGATGCAGACAACAATAGCCTCATTGTGTACTTTCCATGGACTTATTAGGATGTTATGCAAAAAAATGGACACAAATGCGTGCATGCAAGAAAAATGCAATATCTCCCCCCCCAAAAAAAAATGCTGGAACGTTATTGTTGCATCATTCCTCACTGGAGAAAATAAATCACGCTGTTTAAAGTAAATCTAGAAATTCTGGTAAGTTTTTAAACTAGAGTATTTTAAAAACTTCTTTTGATATCCTGTACTATAAAATGTATACAACCGGCTGCTTTTCCACTGCACTGTACCAGCTCAGCTCAGGTCTACACGCCTCGGTATGGGTAGTACTGCCAGAAACTGGGAAAACCACGCCGCTTTGAATGCATCAGTCAGAACTGGACCTGCAAACAAACAAGGACAACAAGGGTGTATTTACTTCTCCACATTAGCTGTTTGTAAAGGAAAGAACACTCATTTTATTCTAGGGGAGGATGAGGGTTTAAAGATCAAGGGCACGGACTACGGCAGCAAAGTGGAGACTGTGGAGTGTCAGGCTGTATCGTTTGGAGTCAAGGCACAGCAACATGGGCATAATATAGCATGTTGGGATGTGTTTTTGTTTTTGTCATTTCACAGCGGTGATTGCACTAAGACTGCAAGGGAAGCTAGGCTTCCCATAAAATGTTCAAAAAAAAAAGTGTTAAAATATGTACTGCTGTGTGTACATTTTATTGAATAAATACTCCACAGAATACCTTCATCTTTTGTTCACAATCAGCTACTTATCGCAGGTAACTGACACCACTTCCTTCTCATTCATCCCTGCAGTACCATCGCATTTTTTCCATAGTCGGACTTCGATGTGGAAGCACAGAGTGGGTTGGTGCACTGCGCGAAAATGGACGGTCGGCTTCTGCATGATCGGTCTGAGTCGGTGTCCCTTTTTGATAAACAGTGAAATGAGTGAATCAGCAATCTTGAAGTATAAACATTTTCCATTCCGTTGTTCTGAACTGATCAGGAGACTTTACTAATCCCCAGTGACTGTCTTTATAATATCTGTCCTTTATAATAGGAATGGCGGTTAGAATTGACATATAAACAAACAAACGCATTTATAATGTAGGCTGGAAAAAATGTCCTTCCCCTCCTTGATTGACCAGGAGCCCGACTGATTTCTAGCTATTGCTCTTCCAATATTACAATGACTCGACCAACTACTGACTAACAGTGGTTGACCTCACCGATGTATTATGGGATTGAGCACACTTGGAACCCTGGCTGACAGGGCACCTCTTATCCCTGCAAACTGCAACCACAATAATAAACGAACAAACGCCAAAATTGAGCATTACTATCTATGTAAAGGCATAGTTTCATGGTTATCATGTGACCCTCACAGGCTGAAAGTGGCGTTCCATGCTAGTATCTTTTTGCTAAAACCAGAAGCTTGTCATGAATCTCTCTGCATGGACGCTGGAGTCCTCACTTCCTCCTAGCAAGTGACTACTTCCTGTAGAGGTCATCACGGCTCAGTGACCTACAGGATATCCTGCCATTGTGAAAGTGCTTTTCGACAGCCTGTACCACACTCGTCTGCACACTGTTGTGTCTGCACTGTACGAACGAAGCTCCCACTCTACTATAAGTTAGTTAAAAGTCATCTTTCCTGCACTTTTTGGGGAATTTCTACAGACTGGAATTGCTTCCAGGGTGCATGGGAGCTATGCAGGTGTTTGAAGACCTGCAGTGGGCTGTGCTGGAGCTCCACTGAGGGCTCTCTGGGTTAATCCCTACCTGCTTGCAAAAACTCACCAAAAGAGAGGGCTACAGGGAGTGTGTATGGTTGTAAAACGGCGGCAAGGAGAGGAGCCGTGTGTGTTTGCTTGTGAGGGGTGTGCGCTCTGCATAAATGTGTGTATGTGTGTGTTTATCAGCTCTGTGCAGATGGGTGGCTGAGTGGCTCTTGCAGCCAAATGATTCAGTATGCTAATTAGTTGTTATCTGTGCTGCTGCAGGAACAATATACTGTCTTTCTCTCAGTGGGAATCCAGCCTGCTGGGAACAGATTACACTGCACACACTACCATGCCAGCGGAGTTATTTATATTTTCACACCAAGTAGTAAAAAAAAAAAAAAAAAAACATAAATGCAAACAAACACATACACACATTCACAGATAGGCCTATAAACAAATAAGAAGGATGGATTTTAAACACCTTTGCCATTAACAGCAACATTAAATTTGGGGTAATTTGAGGGGACATTTTACTGACTTGAAAAACTCTCAATGTGGACTCTTAATAGATGATTATGTCTCCTTTCATTTAGAAAGCTCGCTCTCTTACAATAGAAATCTGTTTGTTTTACCAAGATAAGGCAAGGTACACCTGAGAAGCAATACAAGTTCAATATTAAAAATCGGTCATTTCATTTACTTTTGAGCGGCAATATGTGTTTTATTGCATTTGTAATTTTTAATTCAGTGGCTGAAACTTGGTGAGTACCTAATTATTATCAAATATAATAAGCGAGTGTGTTGATGGAACACTGGACAGTGATTAGTACGCTTATTTTATAGATGCCAAATATCACCTGTAATTTTACACATAATGATAATAATCGTAACAATAATAATTTCTGCTTTCAGCTTTGGAATAATGCCAACTCGTATATGTTCAAAGTGCAGTTTAATTATTCTCTGCTGTGAACTGAAGGGGCATGATAAGAAAAGTAAGTGGAGTAGATTACCAAATAGAGTATTTATTGTTTTTTTTTATTGCTGTCCTGTGTGTAATCATAGTGTCAGGTACAGTGAAAGTAGTAATACAATTGTTTTAATAAAATAATACAAACTGAGCATGGGACAGGTTGTTTTAGAAATTAGACATCTTGAAGCTGCAAAAAATGATGCACAAATAAAATTACATGGTTTTGCAATATTTACCAAACGTAGTAGTCCATTGTATGACTCTTATGTTACAGTATTTTTTAAGTGTACATATTAAATAAAAAAGATGTACAGAATGTATAATTAAAGTTGAGGGTGCCATGAGACAATACAAGGTATTAGGTTCACGTGAACAAGACCAGATAGTTTTTTTTTTTTTTAAACAATGACAAAATATAGTAATGGACAGATAGACTTATTTATTTAACCGAGTCACAAAACAATGCATGTTTTTTACTTTGCATACATGACTTTTTTTAAATGTTATTTTAATTTTAAAAAGGTTAAAATCATACAAATGATTTATGTTAATGTATATATGTATAAATATAAGTATATATACATACATATATGTATATATACACATTCGTATACATACTGTATTTGTATAATTACACGTAGATACAGTAGTGTTCAAAATAATAGCAATGCAATGTGACTAACCAGATTAAGTACTGTTATTAGTATATTTTTATTGTCACATATTAAACCAGTAGGTGCAGTAGATTCACAGAAAACAAACAAGTCCCAGCATTCATGATATGCACACTCTTAAGGCCGTGCAATTGGGCAAAAAAAATAGCAGTGTGGCATTCTATTACAGATCAATTTCGCGAAAAACCAAGTGTGAATCAGGTGGCCCATGTAATGATGAACTTGTTGAACATGCATTTCTCTTTGAAAGCCTGAGGCAAATGAGTCATTCAAGACATTGTTAAGAAGAACAGCATACTTTGATTAAAAAGTTTATTGGAGTGGGGAAAACTTATGAAGAAGTGCAAAAAAGTATTGACTGTTCAGCTAAAATGGTATCCAATGCCAAAAATGGAGAGCAAAATCAGAGACACGTATCAGAAAATGGAAGATGACTATCAAAATGGATGGAACAATAACCAGAATGGCAAATGCTCAGCCAATGATCAGCTCCATGATAATCAAAGACAGTCCGGAGTTACCTGTAAGTACTGAGAAGTTAATGTATTTACAAGAATCCCTCACAAAGTACCTCTGTTTAAAAAAGCCATTCTTGTGAACACACCCTTTCAACTAATTGCCCAATTGCACAGCCTTAAGAGTGTGCATATCTTGGTTTGTTTTCTGAGAATCTACTGCACCTACTGGCAAGTTGTTTGCCACATAGCAATAAACATATACTAATATAGTTAATCACATTGGCCTGCTTTTATTTTGAGCAATGCTGTATCTATGCATACTTATTTTTAACACTAATGACAGAGAGAGAGACACAGAGAGAGAGAGAGAGAGAGAGAGCAATAGAGAATGGGAGTTCTCTTTCATTCTGTGTGTAAGTGATCAGTTTTTGGCTTCTTAAGTTTAGAAAAAAATAAATTCAAGGCTAACTGGTTAGCTCACTAGCTATCAGCCATCTCATGTCCCTGCAGCAAAAGAGTTGCGCAACGTAAATTAAACAATAACAGTAGTGTAAAGGTGACTATCGGCATGTCACTTCATGTTTACAGGCTCTAATAATATTAAAAAACATTTTTGAAAGTCATAAACAGGTTTTCTACAGTATACTGTAACTACAACAATATTCCATTGATTGACATTTAATCCTATAACGCAGAATTCTATTTATTGTGGTCGAGTCTGGAATCAATTACCCATTATAAACGAGGGACGACTGTATATATAAACTGACTTCTTTTTAACACACGCGATAAACAATGAACAACACAGTGTCTGTGTTCTTTCTTCATGTCGGCACGAGATCACTTAAGGGCTGCTGTTCAAGTAATGATCATTTCAAGCACACTGATAACTTTGAGTGTTAGGCACAGACTTTCTACATCAGCTATTCAGCGGGCTGAAAAATGTGACATCACTGTGTGCCTGGCCTTGTGAGTTGAATTTGAAGTCTAATTGGTTAAAGAAGCCGTCCCATTTCTCACAGTGGCTTTTTGACATGGGCTAGCCATAAAGATCCTGGAGGTCCTGGGCTGATTAGATGCATGGCAAAACAGAAGCTGAAATCTGACTGGACAAAAAAATGTAACATACATGTCCTGGAAGCAGTGCAGCCGGGCTACAAAATGAAGCTATTTGACTGTTTGCAACAAATGAATACAATTTCGTGGAACAAATACTAATATTTAGGCTGTGTGGGTCAGTGATTCTGTTAAGAGTTTCTCCAGGCAGAGAAGGTCTTGCTGGCCATGACTGCTCAACAATATGTAACACAGATTGCAGGAAATTAGCTTTATGTTTAAGATAAAATAACTACAGCTCCCTTAATTCTTTGAGTGATTTCCTTTGTAGATGCTAGTATCACCTGTTTTGATAGAAACAATAGTGTTTTGATCTGACAAATCTTAAGTACCTTTGATGCAATGTAGAATTACAGTACTCCTGCTTCTGCTTGGACATTAACATCGTGGTAGCTGTTGAACGCCAATGAAAATAGCAGCCACACGCCTCACCCACTTTGTAACGTCCTGAGATCAGAAGCTGACATTGAGCTTCCCTCCTGATCCCGCGGCAAAGATTAACAGATGACTCAAGCGGCACACAGAAGTGCAACTTTCATGTTCATTGAGATTACAGATAAACTAACTCAACAGTATGATGCCTATATGCACAACAAAAGATATCCGTTCACTTGTAGTGGCTAGTTACACTATGTGAGGAAAAAATAAATTATTTGCTCTGCTATGATTTTCTACACTTTTGTGTGTCAAACTATTTCATGATTAACTGGAAAAAGTGCCCATTACTTAAACCTTTTTAATATGTTTTCTTGACTTCAGTTTTATAGTTTTTTTCCCCACAATACACCCCTAATCAAAATCTTAGGAACAGTTGAAAAATTGTTACAATTTACCTTTTGCACATTTGGATTTTAATGAGGTTTTAAGTAAAGCTACAATATGCTAAAGCAAGAAGGGGGAGAGTACCCAAAAATCACTTTGGTGGGGAAGATGGCTTCACGAGGAGCATCAACTGTCTAGAACTGATGGCCATTTTTATAAACTTCCCTCGCCATCCATTCCCAAATGTTCTCTATGGGATTTAGGGGAACCTACAGGATGGTCCAAAAGAATGATGGTATTCTCCCTGAAGAAGTCCTTTGTCAAGCAAGCATTGTAAACTGCAGCGTTGTCCAGTTGAAAAACCCAACTGTTACAAGACAGACGAGGGCCCTCAGTCATGAGGGATGCCAACTGCAACATTTGCACGTAACCAGCCGCCGTCTGACGACCCTGCACCACCTGAAGCTCCAGTGTTCCACTGATTTAAAAAGCACTCCAGATTATGATGGACCCCCCTCCACCGTGCCGGGTAGAAAACATCTCAGGTGGGATTTCCTTGTCATGCCAGTAACGTTGGAAGCCATCTGGAACATCAAGGTTTTTCTCATCAAAGAATAAAAATTTTTTCCACCTTTCAATGTCCCATGTTTGATGCTCCCTGGCAAAGTGTAAACGGCGGCTGGTTACGTGCAGATGTTGCAGCGGGGATCCCTCATGACTGAGGGCCCTCATCTGTCTGGTAACTCTTCGATGTGGTAACAGCTGTTTTTTTCAACAGGACAACGCTGCAGTTCACAATGCTAACATGATGAAGGACTTCTTCAAGAAGAATGGCATGACTCTTTTGGACTATCCTGCATGTTCCCCTGATTTAAACCCCATAGAGAACATTTGGGGATGGATGGCAAGGGAAGTTTATCAAAATGGCCATCAGTTCCAGACAGTTGATGCCCTTTGTGACACCATCTTCACCACTTTTGTTCCTGAAAACACTCGCATCAAGCATGCCCAAACCAATTTTTGAGGTGATTAACAAGAACGGTGGAGCTACTCATTACTGAGTCCTACTGAGAACATTTTTTGTTCTCGTTTGGAGAGTTTTTTGTCAATTTTCGAGCGAAGGTCTTAAACTTTTGATCAGCTGATCAACAGCCTATTTCCGTTTAGTTGTTGTTTTCAATAAATTGCATTTTCAAAGTGCTTTTTGTCACTCTCCCCCTTCTTGCTTTTGCATATTGTAGCTTTACTTAAAACCCCATTAATATCCAAATGTGCAAAAGGTAAATTCTAGCAATTTTTCAACTGGTCAACTTAAGATTTTGATCAGGTCTGTATTTTCATTTCATATCTGCAATGTCTAACTGGACAAGGCAAAGCTCTCAATTTACCAGTCAATCTACGTTCCTACCCTCACCTATGGTCATGAGCTTTGGGTAGTCATCGAAAGGACAAAATCATGGGTACAAGCAGCCAAAACGAATTTTCTCTGCAGAGTGGCTGGGCTCTCTCTTAGAGATAAGGAGAGAAGCACTGTCATACGGGAGAGACTCGCAGTAGAATGCTGCTTCCCTGCATTGAGAGGAGCCAGATGAGGTGGCTTGGGCATCTAGTTAGGATGGCTCCTGGACGCCGCCCTGGGGACGTCCGACCGGTAGGAGACCTCGGGGACGACCCAGGACACGTTGGAGAGACTATGTCTCTCAACAGGCATGGGACGTCTAAATGAGTGGAAGAAAATGGATGGATGGACGTACATAGCTATTTTTACTGACATACTGTACTACTGAGATTATTGCTATTGTTACCATAATTACTGAATGATATCAGCCATTATGATTACCCGTAAACTACACGTAACTGTGAGTGTGAAATACTTATCATTAGTATTTAATACAGTAGTATCAAAGTCTACCGGTTAGATTTTTAATCGACTGTGTGTTATGCTTTCCTGTGGAAGAAGATCTTTTTTGTAACTTACAGCCTGAAAAACCCCTGACCAAGAGGAAGCACACAGAAATGCAGGTGTACAGAGATGACAGAAAAATGAGCGATTGAAGAGTTTGAGAGAAATGCAAAGAAGAACGAGGAATATGTCAGAGACAGGGAAAGTAAGACAGATCATTAGGGCCACATAAAAAAAAAATCTCAAATTTCGAGATTAAAAGTCGTAATTTTACAAGAAAGGAAGTCGTAATCGTACAAGACAAATAGTCGTAAGATTACCTTTGATCTAGGCCAAAGGTCACACAGGTCCCCTGTGTTTATAGCCGTCTCAGGTAGTACCTGTTTAGATGGAGTATTAAAATCATCAGATTTCGAGGATAAACAACAATGCTGCACATTTACGAGAAAAATATCACAAGAGTAAAGTTGTAACTTTACGAAAATAAATGTTGGAACTTCGCTTTATAAGCATTGCCTGAGATCGCTATGAAACGGGGGGCGAGAAAAAAAAGTCGTAACTTGATGAAAAAAAGTCATTATTTTACAAGATTGAATAAATCTTAATTTTACGTGTCACTCTGTCATACGTGTCAGAGGGAAAATATCGCATAGTTCTTCTGGAAACGTTCCTCTTGCTTCAGGCGAGCTTTTATTTATAAGGAGACAGTAAAACAGAGCATTTGGGCACAAACAGGTTAGCATGGACTAGTCCCACCGGTACTCTCCCCTCCACATAGAGCCCCCCATTTCATAGTGGTCTCAGGCAATGCCTATAAAGTCGGGTTACAATTTTTATTCTCGTTAAATTACTACTTTACTCTTGTAATACGACAAGCTTTTTCTCATACATGTATGACGTTATTTTCAAAAGCTGATGATGATAATGAACACTCCATCTTAAAAGGCATTGCCTGAGACAGCTATAAAACACACAGGACTTGTGTGACCTTTGGCCTGGGTCAAAGGTCATATTACGACTTTTGTTCTTGTAAAATTACGACTTAGTCTCGTAATATTATAAATTTGTTCTTGTAAAAATCATGACTTTTAATCTCGAAATTGTTTCCATTTTTTATATTATTTTTACATTTATATTATAAATACGTCGTCGTAGAAAACAAGCGATGATAACCAGAATACAAAGGACCAGGATAAACAACTAAGCATACATAGCTAGCACTAGGACAGACTGTTTTGAGAATCACACACACTGAGCAGTTTAGTTTAAATCGTTGCAGATTTTAATAATCTATTTGGATAATCAGGCGATATGCAGAATGCTGATGCCAGCAACTCAACAGTGGTTTGTGCAGATTAATAAATGGCACTAGGGACAGACGTGACAGAAAATAAATGAGAACAACCGCTGTAAAGTAAAATATATATTGTATAATACAGTATTGGATATATATATATCTATATAAATATATATATATATATATCTATATAAATATATATAGATATATATATATATATATATATTTGAATGTGTCTTGTGGATGGATTGCTGTGGTGTACAGGTGAATGACTTACTGCCTCTATGTGGAGAGAAATGGCATTTGTAAAAGTCAATGCCATTTTTCACTGCACGCTGAGGGCACAGCCAAGTGTAATTTATGGTGCAGCAGAGGGTAATAACATGCTGTTTTGTGCAACGTGGGTTTCCATGGGTGTGGGGCGTCAACGAGGCTTTCTCTGCACTGGAATCAGTTTAGGCTGAAGATTATTGAATGCGTATTGGTCTCCTGTGTCCTAGAGGATGCATTTCACCTTCACTACGACCTTTTCTTACAGAGAAACAAAGGGTAGAACTTTGAAATGTCTACAGTATTGATTGAATGTTTATTTTTTTAAATCGGGCGCAAAACAAACAATGAATAAGCACAGTTTTCCTCTCAAAAATAACAATAGTAATTTGAAAAAAGTTCAAATAAATGAAAAGAAACGTAATTAACTGTATATTTAAAAAAGAGTGAGAAGAAGTAAGACTTTTAAAGACTCCTTAAAAAAGAATTTAGGGGGGAAAACGTCATATGAGGTTTCTATGATAAATACTAATAACTAAGATAAACGCATATCTTCCTTTTTTAAATGATTACCCCGTTTGTTTTTTTCTGTTGCATCAACACCTGACCAGCACGTGCCCCTCAGTGGTATTTATGTGCAACATAAACGCATGAAATTGTATTAAAAGCCTATTTTTCCTCAACGCTTGGACAAATGACCCCACGGTTACCGTTTCCAAATAAAAAGTCAATCTAGTTTTCTGTTGCGTATATTTTGTGACACACTATGAGCCAATTTATATTTCCATGCAGACACCCATCCAAAACTTCATGGAGAGGGCACAAGAAAATATTTGCTGAACAATACTGTCACCTAGTGGAAAAAGTGTGTGTGTGTGTGTGTGTGGTGAAATATAGCAGTATTTGGCATCTGCTGGATAAAATGTAATGTAGATGTAATTTATGTTTATTTCATTACATTGCTTATACTCTGAGAAGCCAGGCCTGTTCCTACGAGTTTGCTGGTGTTTGGTTATCATTAACACTTTTCTCCTTTGACTTTTCAAAAATGCCAAAGAAAAAGCAAAACCACATTTGCGTGGTTGGTAGAAGACCAAAACGTGTGACTCCGGAGGTTCCGCTCTACGACTGCAGTGAGCGTTTCTACTTCGTCCACTACCTTTGTTGCCATCCAGGTCCTATTGGATCTTGGTCCTTTCACCCCCCGTGTCGTCCGCTCCATTCTAGTAGCAAAAGGATACCCAAATGTTTCATCTGGAGTTAATGCTTTACCATGACCTGGACTGACCCTTTGTCCCGGCAACCATGGTGGCACTCTCTCTCCACCCCATGGACCCTGAAGGGTTTCAGTGCATCTGTGGAGAATTGAGTGGGTTATTGGGTGACATCAAGCCATTGTGTGGTCTCTCAACACTATACTAAAACATAATTAAAGAGCATCTCCTTATTGTGGTAGTACACATACGCTACCAAAAAAAAAATGTCGACGTGTGCAAAAGCACACCTCAACTAAACGTAACCCAAAATCCATTCATGACTGCAGTTTCGCAAACCATAAAGACACCCAGAGTGTCACACGACAGTCTTCTCCTGTATCTAGATCACATGACTCAACTACTCAATTACTGGGCTGGACTTTTCAACCTAAATATGTTTTATTAGGCGTTATTTATTATTATTATTATTTGTATGCACTATTGTCATTCTATTGACTTATTTTTCTTTTCCTATCTCTCCCGTCTTGCCTTGACTCTTTTATTCTGTGACTAAGTGATTAAGTTTATTATGACATTTGTACAGAGATGTTTGAAACGGAAATTTCTCTTGGAGATTAATAAATCTGATTACAGCAACGTAAACACGTCTTATGACTATTTCCCACGATGCGTGTCTTCATGTAGCTACGTGAAAATAACATGACAGCCAGGAAGTGTTCGCTTGCGCGTTAACGCCGCATTCTCGCGAGACTTGGTGTCACCGTTGTGATAAACACTTCCCGGTGGTCGCGTCGCTCGTCGTGCGTCTTAAAAGGCAAAGCAAGATATCTTCCGACCTAATATTAAGGAAATGGTTTATATAATATTGCCGAGCAACGTTTGTGTCCTTTGAGGGACACGGAGTGGATATCGGTGGAGGAAGTTGCAAGATGACACCGGAAGTGAAAGATACTTCCTACTGGCGGTACATTTCCTTGGAATGACTCATCTTGCTAAAGTGCTACAGCAACTTCGGAGAAGTGCGGGGTCAAGATTGGCGCGTATAACACCGCATCCGCTCAGGCCTTTCAAATTAAAAGCAGATCAACATGCACCTGCACGTGTTCAGCGTGTTCGCGCATTCTCGCAGACACCTTATAAGTACAGGCGTGCGTGTTGAAACGCCTACTAGGGAAAGAGGCAGCAGTTGAAAGGAGCCCACGTTTAAGTCGTAGAACTGTATGACCCCCCCCCCCTCCCCCCTCCCCGTGTCGCACCTCGGAGCGGGTCCGACCCACCAACATCCGTCCGGCCCCCCGCAATGGACCCAGACACGTCGGCTCAGGTCGATGAGTAGCGGCGAATGAGGGCGGACCTTCGGCCTGATCGCACCCAGCGCCTGTCGGCTGGCGGCAGCAGCCCGCGCACGGTGCGCCAATGCGGCCAGAGAAGCTCCGGCAAGCCTCGGCGGTGGTGCGTTCAATGCTCTGTCAGCGTGCAGCGCGTCTGTTGACGGACTGAGCCGCGCCGGGGAGAGCTGAGACGGAGCGCAGCTTGGCGGCGTGTGATGATAGGAGACACGATGACTCTCCTGTCACTTTTGGGTCGGATCATGCGCTATTTTCTGCTCAGGCCGGAGACGTTGTTCTTGCTGTGCATCAGCCTGGCTCTGTGGAGCTACTTCTTCCACACGGACGAGGTGAAGACCATCGTCAAGTCGAGCCGGGACGCCGTGAAGATGGTGAAGGGCAAAGTGGCGGAGATGATGCAGAACGACCGCCTGGGAGGCCTCAGCGTGCTGGACGCCGAGTTCTCCAAAACATGGGAGTTCAAGAACAACAACGTGGCCGTGTACTCGATACAAGGGAGGCGAGACCACATGGAGGACCGCTACGAGGTGCTCACCGACATCACCAACAAGAGCCACCCGTCCATATTTGGCATATTTGACGGTCACGGCGGAGAGGTAAGACGCACAGGCCTGTTAAACCTCAATGCGTCATTGGGTCCCGTCTAGACAGACTACATGATGGGCAGCATCACTGGATGCACGGCATGCATGAGTGTGTGTTATGGTGCAAAACAGTTAATCTGCCACACTAGTGCTCACGCCGTACCCCCCTTTGTCCAACAGAGCGATGCCCATCCGAACCACTGCATTGTGTCTTTGTGTGCACCCCCCACCCCTCAGCTGGAGTCACCATAAAGAACGAGTGTGTGTGTGTTGGTTTTGTCTTTCTTCCACACGCTGTCCTCAGGGGTCAGTGCATTTTCATGGCCATCTGTCACCCGCGTCCCCCAAGAAGCCCCAGCATATTCTCTTAAAATAATGCCGGATTCCTTTTTGGAGCACTATTTCAAAACAAAATGTGTTTCGGGGATGCTGGTCAACCTCTGATTTGTTCATAATAAAACAAAAAGGGGAGTAGGAAAAATCGGTTCCAGGGTCAAACTGCAACTATCACAGATGCTGTAGGCGTATGAACTGCAGACATTGTCTTAAATATATTATTTTGAATAATATATTTTGAATACAACCAGAATGGAAGAAACAGCTCACCATTTTGATGTTGCTAAATGGAGATGTAGGGTTTAAGGAAGTTGCAGCTACTTCTATTAAGTCACTTTTAGGACGGCCTGCTTAACACAAGTATAACAAGTTATTTACTGCATAGTAGGGATGTCCACATTCACATTTTTTGGCTTCCAAGCCAATCCAATTTTTTTATAATCTTGCAAATCTGGTACTGGACCGTTTTTTTTTTTTGTGAATTTGTGGAATTGAATATGGTTATAAAATAGCTCTTGAAAGCATTAAAAATAATGCCACCACACTTGCTTTTTTTAAATTACACAACATGACCAACAATACTGTCTTTTAGATAGATACTCCAAGATAAATTGTAAAAACAAACCTCGGAATTAGGTCCCTAATGAAAATAAAAATTATCCATTAAAAGCTCAAATTGGAAAAAAAATGGGCATGCAAAATACTGTAGCGACTGGTATATTGTGTTGTCCCAAGCTGCTGTTTAGTGTGCGGGCTATAGAGGGCGGTGGTGTTCAGCAAGCTGGTTAGAGCAAGCATTTGGAGTCAAGTGAGATAAATAAGAAAACTAGGAAGTGAAATGTCTGCCTGACAGACTGAGTGCCCTGTGTTGACATGCAAATGAATGGCCAACTGAATTACAGCCATCCTGACATTGAACTATTAATCCGCCATTACAATACTTTTAGAGTGGAATGTTTATTTATACAAACTCCTTTTAAAGCAATAGATGTAACCACCAGCGGTTAGAGCGGCACTTTACTTGCGAGCTCCCGGTACCATGACAGAGCAGTCCAGGCACAGTGAGGGGAATCTACTGCTGTAACTACAGAATCCAACGCGAAACCAACTTCACTACGGTACACCGCGGATATGTTTGCATGGTGGTGGTGTGTTTTCTCCTTCAACCGAATTGAGTGGCAACCATCTTTGAGGTACTCTCCTACCATGTTGGAGTGTAGCCCAGAGTTACGGCAACCGAATCGGCCCGATATCGTGGCGGAAGCCAATCTTTTCTGATTTTTAAAATACAGCGGATCAGCAGCCGATCCTGATCTTGAAGATTAGTTTTGGCTTGCATTTGCCTGGTTGTCTAGCATCCGAAATACCGTTCGGTTGGTTTACACAGACATCTTGGATCATGTGGCCAAGACAAAATCAAAAATATTTGTACGTGATAGCACATTTTGGGGTGTTGATATCAGAGTTGTAGATCCATGAAATAAACACATGGACCACACAAAAGAGAAAGGCGGTGAAGAACTCAGAATTTTACGGCTTAAAGAGAAGACAGTCATCATGGGTTTTTATATGTGACGGGAGCGGCTCCATCACCGGCTGCAATGTATACTACTGTTTCCTGCATAACAGTCTATCGACGCTTAGTGTTTCTGCCTGTCTCCTTCTACATCCATAACACTCATTTCTGCTTCCAACCGTAACACAACATAAGCATTCTAACTCACATGTTTGCTACATCCACATTCAAACAGCACAACGTCACCACCTCACGGCACACTTAACATGTTTACTTGTTCTAAAAAGATGACATTTAGGTGGAATATTCTTTAACATTACATGGTTCCAGCAGAATAATGTGTTTACTGTGTGTGTGAGGGGGGGGCTGCAACAAAACTAGGTCAAAGTGATGTTAAATGTTCAATCGTCCATTTATTTGTCATTTATAATTATTTGTGCATCATCTTCTGCGTGTAAAACTATAATTATCTATAAAATGTGTTTTGTGTTAACATTGTCAAGTTTCTGGAACAGAATAATTGGATTTACATTATTTCATATGGGAAAAATTGCTTTGCTTTGGTTTGAGTCAAACCTTCTGAAATGGATTGGCGACGTTAACCAATGCACCGCTGTATTAAACAAAAAAACAAAACAATAAATGGTGTACACACCATTTACCCTGAGGTCTCAGACTTGCAGCGGTACGTGTGCCTGGAGGGTGAGTCAATTCTCCTTCAAAAAGAAACATGATTAAACAAATTGTTACCATTGGTGCAACTTGAACAATATCGGGAAATGTCACAAAAAGTTCCATTCCTGGGTCTATGGTGTTACGCTAGCCTAACAGCACAGTAAAAAAAGAACACTGAAAGCGAAAGTAAAACAGTTTGGAAGCAAAGTCTTTAGATGCTGAGCCACTGAGCTGGCTATTAAAAGTATTTGTGTGACTTCAAAGGCACCTTCTCTCCGGGCATAGTTGAACTTTGATTTGTTTGCATAAAAACAACAAACAGTGATGCTGAACGTTTTGATTTCCTTGGTGTAAAAGTTGGTTGTATCTATTTTATATGCGAGCAGTTACAGTCTACTTTTAAACGGGTAGGCAGAGTCTAGCAAATACCACTGAGTGCATACACAAAGAAACAATTTGAAGCTTAAGGAACTAATTTCCTCAGGAATTTGTGTGGAAAAAAAAAAAAAAGAAATGAAATCTTTTTTAAATGTGGTTAATCCTGCACTACGACATTGCAGAACTTGACACCCTCCCCCTCCATTTGGTGCATCAGTCTTTCATTTCCTGTCAGCTTTAAATCTCTTACAACATGGTCTCCTTGGGTTGGTTTTAATGATGTTGCAAGATGGAGACACACACACACACACACACCAGGGTTTACTTAAGTGCACCGTACCATCTATTTCTGTCCTATACAGACAAATATTTAACAGCTAACATTTCTGTTTTTCTCTTGCGGTGTGCTTTCCTTCCTCTGTTTATCTCTATGGCAATTTTTGCATATCATTTCTGTGTTGCTGAAAGTGTGTTTTTCACCAGATTTGATATGAATATTTATGGCTCAGAGCGGACGTCAGCTGATTTTTGATTCATTTCCAACTTTCCTTCCAGCCGCCTGCACCAAAAGATGAGCTGTCATCTAACATAATTAATGTAAATAGATCCACATTCATAATTACAATTTAGTTTTCTTTTCCTGGTTACTAATAACTGTTTAATCAAAAGCAACAAAAAGGGATGTCTTTCTTTTGTGACTAACATACTGTATTGCTTCAAGGTTGCATTAAAATGAAATAAAATATATTGACCTGAAAATAAGACAATGCTTGTAGCTGAGGATCGGACCGTCAGGGCCTTCAGCCGCCACCCGGCTCACTTTGCACCTGACCCCTTTGGCCCCTTAGAGTGGTGAGCTCATGGGAGGGGGGGACCCACATTACCCTTTTGGGCTGTGTTTGACTGGGCCACGTGGGTGCAGGCCCGGCCACCAGATGCTCGCCATCGTGCCCCACCTCCAGGCCTGGCTCCCGGAGGGGGAAGGGGGGGGGCGTTTGGGCGGAGGAAAACGAAGTCTGTTAATGTTCATCATCAATCATCTCAATTTACCGGTCGATCTACGTTCCTTCCCTCACCTATGGTCATGAGCTTTGGGTAGAGACCAAAAGGACAAGATTACCGGTACAAGCAGCCGAAATGAGCTTCCTCCACAGGGTGGCTTCTTTCTCCCTTAGACATTAGGGTGAGAAGCACTGTCATCTGGAGTAGAACCGCTACTCCTCCGTATTGAGAGAAGCCAGATGAGGTAGCTCAGGCATCTGGTTAGGATGCCTCCCGTACACCTCCCCGGGGAGGTGCTCAGGGTACCTCCCTACATGAAGGAGGCCTCGGGGGAAGACCCAGGACACGTTGGAGAGACTATGTCTCTTAGTTGGCCTGGGAAAGCCTCAGGATTCGCCGGGAGGAGCTGGCCGAAGTAGCCGGGGAGAGGGAAGTCTGGGCTTCCCTGCTTAGGCTACTGCCCCCATGACCCGACCTCAGATAAGTGGAGGAAAATGGATGGATGGAATAAGATGATGCTGAATATAAGATAATCCCTCTTTTTCAAGATTCATTTTCTGTAAAACATTTTTCAAAAAAAGACATACCATCTTGTTCAGCCCTTCCTGTGTGTCTTTTACCACCCCAGGCTGCAGCAGACTATGTGAAGGCCCACCTCCCCGAGGCCTTGAGGCAACACTTGCAGGCATTTGAGCGAGAGAAGAAGGAGAACGCTCTTCCGTACGCCAGTATCTTAGAGCAGCATATCCTGAGTGTGGACCGAGAGATGCTGGACAAGCTGTCTGCCAACCACGATGAAGCAGGTCAGTAGAAGAAGTCTGGGATGGAAAAGGAAACGTGCTTGTGCAGTATAACAGTAGACTACACAACCCATATTGTACTAAAACACCAATAACTTCCCCCCACTGATTGTTATTTTCGCCAATCGAATTTAACCGATCAACAGTGTCCCTGCATTGTCCACCCTTGTCCTCCCTTTCTTGTTCATGTTGAGATGTCTCAGTGTGCTGATAATCTCTCGTGTCCCGTTTACCCCAAAAATCACGTTCAACATTTCCCCAATGTTCTTAACTAAAGCGGGGGTAATGTGTCGAAACATCAAGGAACGTTTATGAAAAAGAGCAAAGCTACTGCAACCGGGGGTTTCAAGATGCCCGCTGATGTCGTGGAAGTTTGGTGTGAAAAGGCAGCGGCCATGGCTGCAGAAGGCATGTTTTCTCCTTTTACCCAGTATCAAATCCAAAATGAAATCAATGGTATCCCATATCACTGGGTCACACACACTGCAGCAGTCTTTACTTCTGTAAACCCGTGCTTCTGCACATGCACGTCACTTTACAAGTCGCATTTGTTTGGTAATATGAACGACCTCATGAAAAATTGGATTTTAAACAAAAAAATCTGAATTGGGAATCCTACCCTGCAGTGTGAACGTAGCCATAGCCTCAGAACCTCTGGTGCAATAAGGCCCCATGTAAATGACGCAGAAATTGGTATTACAAGCGCGCTGAGCGACAGCTGCATGACAGCAAATATTTTTAATGAAACATTTTACCTCTCTTATCTGTTTTCTGTTTACTGATTTCTTCCCTAGGAACCACATGTCTGGTGGCGCTGCTGTCCGACAGAGAACTCACAGTAGCCAACGTCGGCGACTCACGTGGTGTGCTGTGTGACAAAGATGGAAATGCCATTGCGCTATCGCACGACCACAAACCGTATCAGCTCAAAGAGCGCAAGAGGATCAAGAGGGCAGGTAGATAAGAAAGAAAAAAAAAGATTGTCACTGTGATGAATATGGGAGACATTTCACGTGCTTGGCTGCCACCTATTGATCCGTTCTTGAAATAGTGTCTTTCCATGTCCTCCCATAGGAGGCTTCATCAGTTTTAACGGATCCTGGAGAGTTCAGGGAATTTTGGCCATGTCCCGCTCTCTCGGGGACTATCCACTTAAGAACCTCAACGTGGTCATCCCCGATCCAGATATCACGACCTTTGACCTGGACAAACTGCAGCCGGAGTTTATGATCTTGGCGTCAGACGGCCTCTGGGACGCCTTCAGTAACGAGGAGGCGGTGCGGTTTGTCCGCGAGCGGCTGGACGAGCCTCACTTTGGTGCCAAGAGCATCGTCCTGCAGTCTTTCTACCGCGGTTGCCCCGACAACATCACTGTCATGGTGGTCAAGTTTAAAAGTGGAGCGGGAGGGAGCAAGGCTGGGGACTAGGCTAGGTCAAGTCAATTGAACATACAACAGAACAGGAGGACAGACAGGATGACGCATGAATACTGTACAGCTGGACAAATAACTTTCAAAACAAACCTAATTCTGTTTGGCTGTCATATTGGAGACATTGCCTAAAAGAAGGTACAACGCCAGCACATGTTAGTCACTGATGTACTTCTTGAATGGTGCGGCCCCACTGGAGCTTTTCAGAAAATGTTACAATTAGTGCCTGATCACACTTTACTCTGCAGCTGCAGGGCGTGAAAGAAAATGTCTGGGAAAACACCAACAAACTGCTGGCTGCATTTATCATATTCCCTGAAATAGCGACCTCCACCTTTTCCTTTCGGCTTACCCCTTCAGGGGTCGCCACAGCAAATCAATTGCCTCCATCTAACGCGGTCTTCTGCATCTTCTTGTCTCATCTAACTACCTTCATGTCCTCTTTCACAACATCCATAAACCTCTTTGGTCTTCCTATAGGGCTCCTGCCTGACAGTTTAAAAATCAGCATCCTTCTACCAATATATTCACTCTCTCCCCTCTGGGCATCTTAAAACTGGCCTCTCTGACGCCCAAACCTCTAACACAAACTATCCTTCTGATGTGCCCATTCCTGATCCTGTCCATCCTGGTCACACCCGAAGAGAACTTCAGCTTCTTCATCTCTGCTACCTCCAGCTCTGCCTCAGCAGCACTGTCTCTAGACCATACAACATCGCTGTCCCATCACAATTCTGTACACCTTTCCTATCAGTTGAGCTGAAACTCTGTCACATATCACACCTGACACTTCTCCACCCATTCCAGCCTGCCTGCACATGCTTCTTGACCTCTTTTCCACACACTCCACTGCTCTGTAGTAGTAGAAGTACTTAAAATCCTCCACCTTCTTTACCTGCGGCTAACCTTCATTCCTCTCCTTTCCAGGACCTCCACTCTAGTCCATTTTCAGGTGCTGACTACACTTAATTGCCACACCTCAAATAGATGCCTCCTTTTTCCTATTGGGAAACAGGAATGGTGACATAACACACATTGCCTGCAAGCAGACACGGCATCTGTAAAGCTGAAGTTTCTAATGGAGATGAAAGAAAATGTAGCCTTCAGAGTGACAGGGGCCGTAATACAATATGTATTAACACAATATGTTGTCTACATATACCATCATGCACTAGTACAGATAAAGGACTCCCCCCAAATAGATACTTCTTGCAGTTCAGTAAATAAACACCCCTCTGGCCACTATGAGGAAGTATGGAATAATTTGTCCATCCTGCAAAAAGACCATCAACAAAAACTTTGAACTTAATGGCATATCAGCAGCTTTAACCTGCCATTCCTCAGTAAAGCAAGATGATTTTACTGTATAGAATCAGATCGGATTTAGTACTCTGACTTTTATTTCATGCTTGTGCACGTCTCCGGAGCTTATGAACGACACACACATAAACCAGCTGCCATGAGTTACATTGCCCTGCAATGCAGCTACAGCAGTATAGTGAAAAAGTAATTTGAGACGCTCCTCGAGCAATATGACCGGTGTTGTCAGCAGCGACTATGTTCAAAGCAAAGTTACAGTAAACATGACTCATCGCTGTTTGCAAAGTGTTTTTGCAAAAACACTTTGCAAAGTGTTCTCACTGGAGGTTAGTAGGAAATTGTTGAAGGTATTAAAACATAGTATTCCATGCAATTACTTTTTCATTCAAATCCTGTAAAACTCGCTTGAAAACTGGCTTCTTTGTGAAAGAGGCCATAGAATTGTTTCCCCCCTCCCCCAAACTTGACATTACAGTATATGCCTTGAGTTTTTTTTGTCAAGCAGATTGCCAAATCTGTATGCTGAAGTCATTTTTTGTTGTTTTTACAATAAAAGATAAACAGTATACTACTGACATTTTGAGAGAGAGCTCATCATTTGAGGCGCTAGCCTGATGTTCAGTATGAAAAACACACATCTTTACTTTAACTACCACAAATGCCGTAATTACAGCTGGCAGAATGACTTAAACCACCATCTGTAATGATTTGGAGTGCATGACAAAGTGGAGAGGAAAATGTGTCTCTTTGTAAAAGTACATTTCATGCAAGTATGAAGCATGGAATGAGATTTAATAAATTACTGGTCTGCAAAAATTTGGAAAATGGATACTCAAGTATGGAAAGATTTTTATATTTCCAAGACCATATGATTTATTTACATGATTCCAGGGCTGCAGCTGTCTACTAATCTGAAGCTTGTTTTGATAACTGAGTGATCAACTTGGTCCTAGGTAGACCAAATCGATAGGAAACCAAACAAACAGTGTTTTTTTGGTTTTGGTGCGCAACATATTAAAAAAACAGGCAAAATTGTTGATCACTGTTGTCCAAAGTCATAATTAATGTCTTGTGTTTCCTAAAATATTAACAAGTCCGCTTTGATGGATGACTAATGAAATGTAAAAATGTTCACATTTGAGAGGCTAAAATCAGAGGCTATTGACATTTTTAATAGTTGATTAATTGGATAATCCATGAGTCACAGATTCATTGTTGAAGGTTTAATGATACACATCTATTTACTGAGTCTAGAAAAAGCCTGGAATTGTGAAATGTCCAACCCGTATGACCACTGTAGGTATATTGCACAACACAGTATCAACGGAACCGGTGTTGTAATGGAGCAACATGGTAAGCAAAAACAGTACAGCAACTGTAACCATCAGTGGCGTGCAGCCAGGACCTCTGCCCCACCTGTGATGATAGAAAAAAACAAATATTTGTCCATTGAACAGTATTATAAATGTGAAAAAAAGTTAGAGGGACAGATAGATACCAGTAGATAGGTCTGTACAAAATTCTGAATTCAATTGAGAACTAAATTCCAATGAAATTATTGAATTTGAATTGCGGTTTCAAATAGGAAGCAGAACTGCAATTCAAAGTTGAATTGCAAGAGGTAGAATTGACATTCAAAGAAATTCATGATGCATGAAGGTGTATGTACAATGAAGCTCAACAGTGAATGGTTAAAACGCGAATTTTATAAATACCTTTTTGGACTTTATGTGCACAATACTTCATTATAATACTTAAGTATTTTCTTTTTTTCCGGCAGATACAACTGTTCATGACCAACTATGACCGCAAGTAGGATTTGTGAGTGGTGTGTTACGACCCCTTACAAACAAACTTAGTTAGTACCCTTTTATGTTCATTAGAGACCACCATTGTGCGTGCATGCATGCATGACAAAGACCGGGGGAATGATACGCTCTCGGGTGAGATTTATGATGACGGAGAGAGCGTCAGCCACACTCATGTGTAAGTGTGTGTACACTGCACTAGAGAGAGAGAGAGAGATCAGGATACTAAGAGTATGGTACTGTACATACACTACAAGCTCTTAAAACCCACACTTTGGAACATTGATGCAAACATCCCAAGTCCTTATAAAGGAAGTGTATGAATAAAATATATTGACTTCAGACAGCGATGGCCTACCAGAAGAGCTAAAAAGGACAACTCCACCTTAGTGCAAAAGATATATTTTTTTTCTATGAAGACTGTGTGTAAGGTGATCAGAGATCAGTTGTCTGGCTGTACACCTCGGCTTTGGAATAAACCTTTCGGTTTCTACCTGGAACCTCCCTTTAGTGCCTCTTTTATTCAACCCGCAACACAAAATCAGCTAAAAATGTAGGTATTCTTGGGGAAAACGTGTAGTTTCTTCTTGTGGATAAAGTTAAGGCTAATGCTACAAAAAGAACTTGACAAGACACTAAATAGACAATGGGAGTGCCTCTTTGCGCAAGCTGACACACTATCAGCACGCATCGAATCTCAGCTGCCTGAACACACAATGTCGTTAATGTAAGTGTGACATCATTATTCTTGCTTATATGGACATAAAATACAGATGCATGTAATACATGGAGGCACTTGCAGTATTTACTTCAGCCTGAAGGGGTGGGGAAGGTGAGCGAGCTGGAAGGTGCTTGTCACTGCCTTCCTTCCATAGAGAAGAAAAGCCATCTGCTATTTTTACAGCAGGACAAGCTTGAGTGCAGCAAGTCAAATGCATTACCGGTACATACAGATTTATGCTCTGCTGCCAAGAAGGAGTATTATATATCCAAGCTCACCAGGAGGAGATCAGACTTTTACAACAAAGTATCATAGCTTTTCATGGAGAAGGATTAAAAAAAATGTACAATGCAAGAAGTTTGATGTTTCTGGGTTAATAAAAACAAAAGAAACAGGACCAAAATACAAAACTGCATTAACGTTTAAAAAATTACATTTTAAAAAGCATGCAGAGCTAGACAAGGTTGCTGGATGCTTTTGTAGACCATACTCCCATCAACTAAGAATCTCAACGGTTAATTTAAGTGGCACTAGATGTATTTACGGTAATTTGTTTTCTTCAGATTGTTTGATATTTACATGATATATTTGTATTATAATTACACAGCAGCTTCCAGAAGGGTGAATCAACAGTAACAACTGTGATGACGTGATCAGCGTGATGACTGTGCCTGTCTAACCGTAAACAACGTCAACTGGGCACACAAGCGAGGAAACCCAACACCTCATCCCTGCACGGTCTTGCATGTCCAAGTGATGGCCCAGACCAGGTGGAGGGACTCAGAATAGTCCGGACGTAACCTAAACAGATCTCGCTTTGTACATCAAGTGTCTGATGACTATAAAACCAACAGTGTCACGCTACTGCCTGCCCGGAACACATGAGTTTATTTTTTTTATATGAATGTAACACTTCATAGGAAAGTCCAACACCCAGGAGATCTCTATTTTTTATTTTTAAAAAGGCAGCCAAGCTTAGCAGGACTGATACAGCTTTTTTTGTCAAGTTTTGATTAATCAAATATGGGTCAGCAAGATTCCAAATCCCCTGCAGAAGCTCGGGTGATTTTTCAGCGCTTTGGCACGATGGATTTGTCTCACAAGGTGGACTTGTGTGCTTCTCAAGGCCAGGTCGTGAGCATCCAGAGGGTGGTCACTCAAAAGCCGACACAGCGGCCTGTGCTGGAGAGATCAGCGGGCTGCACACCACGGAGTCACGGCCGCCGGAGCACCACAGAGGGGTTGGTGTACGTCATGGACAACCCAACCGGCGGAGTATGGGTGAAGCCGAAAGAGAAATGGACCACGACTTGACACGCATTTTGCAACAGCAAGTGAACCAAGAGAAGATGAACACAAAATGTGATCTTGTTGATCTGGCGTCGACAGGTCCACGAGGATTGTTTGGTCCACTCTGGAGGAGAGCGGATGAATGACATTTATTGATTTACTTATGAGATATTCACGCAATCATTGTTCACAAAGAACATGAAGCCTGAGTAGGAAGCAAAAAGGAACTCAGTGGTCAGATTTGGAAAACATACACTTGTTTACGTGGCCATGAAGCTGTTTTGGGAGAAGTCCATATTTTACGGTTTACGAGGAAGACAGTTACACTCTGTTCAGGTAAACACTGTTTATGTCTTTGGCACCGATTCATTTATTTACTGTAGTTTACTTTGTTGTAGGACGTGATTAGGATGTGATGGACAACATGGATGGTATAAGGAATAGCAAGTTGTTAGTCTTCAGAGGGTCAAAGGTGCATACTTACAAACTACGTGATTGAAAAGTAACTCCCTATTTTCAAGTACTTGTAATTTATGTCTAAACTATAATTCTTCCACAAAATGAACATGAGAGGAAAGTGTATTTTAGTAAAAATGTGATATGGGGCGCCAGCATTCGCCACCAGTTTGTCAAGGTGCCTGGGAACCCCATCAACTGATTTTGCAAGGAACTCTTGCGGAATGGAAGACATTACTGCTTGCATTCGCCCTTTAAGTTCTTCCAAAGTCGTTGGTTTGGTAAAATAGACTTGACCAAACATCATGGAACATACACCAAAAAATTAGAAAAATATTACATACGAATCAATTTTAAACATTTCAAAATCGGGAGTTACTCTTCAGTCAATCTGTATATTTAAGAAACTTGAATATGACTGTCAAAGTTATTCAACATTTCTGCTTGGATTTTTTCAGTTGTATTTCTTTTTTTTCAAGTTGAAGGAACCTGTTAAGTGTTCTTAATTTTGGCATTTAAGGCCGTGGAGGCTGTACAGACTTATTTCCTTGTCACGTGTCTGACGCTGAGAAGTACACGGCCAGATGTCATTCAACTGGATTATTGCCATTCACTCTTCACAAGTTAAAGAACACTTCTGTTCTTCTCTAATTGGATTTTTTAGTGTTTTGATATATTTAAAGTAAGTATCCTATTTATGCATTTTTACAGAAAGAATGCCTGATGAGTTCTCTACTTCTGTATTCCTTGCAATACACTGTCATGACGGGACCGGGATGATTTCTGTAAAGCCCACGTACCCCACTCATGTTTTATTTACATGAAACACTGCTCTAATGCATTTTTTTGTTAAATCCTGTTTTGCTGTTAAACTGAAACGGCTTTGTCTGCTATGTTTGAAAGTCATAAAATGAAATGTGGTTACTCAAGTGAGCATCATGGGACAGCACATGTGCCCTTTACATTTTTTTTTAAACTGTGCCCCCCTTTCGTGATGTTGAGTAGCCCTGGTGTAAAAGGTATAAAAACAGCTTATTCTTACTATAGAGCTATACAAATAATGTTTTAACTGGCACAAACACTCACAAAAAGGAGTACAAAATGACTGTTTCCAATACAATACACTAGAACATGTCAAAAAGAATTAAATACTTTTCATATAGATGGACTGGCAATGCCAAGGAAGTGTCAAAAAATAGGAGTACAAGAGATTGCTGTCCCTCTGCATAGCCAATAGGACTAATTACTTGACATCCAGGTAACTCTTTGCACTTATCCAGGACTAAAATAGTTCATGTATGTTCCCAAGACGGGACTACCCCGGCGACAACGCTTATTCACCCCTAAAAGTGAGATAGTTATTCAATGTGATGGACTTCAGAGAGAATGTCTGTTTGGGATGTCCACCAAGGGCACAAACTGAAGGTAAGGGTGGGTGGGGGGGGCTTTGAACACGTAAAAAAAAATCCAGTGTCGTTCAAAAAAATGCTAAGCTGTTGAAAGTATTTAACGCAATACCATTTCACAATACATCTAATCTGTCTTACTGCACGGGTCTCAAGCATGTGCCACGGAGGGCCGATACGCTGCAGGTTTTCTCTTCAAGCAGTTTCGCCAGCAGGTGATTTTAATTGATGAGCACCTTGCCTCAAATTGAAGGTGTTCATTAAATTCACCTGCTTTAGTGAGCGGCGGGAAAGAAAACCTGCAGGGTCTTTGCCCTCCATGGCGCGGGTTTGAGACCCGGCCGACACTATAGTAGTAACTAAAGTTGTTAATGTCATATCTATCTCATACCCTTGTCTCGGGTAAATTCTGAAACTAGAGGCTGCATGATTCTGGAAAAACTGAATCACAATTTTCTTGCTAAGAATTGAGCTTACTATTCTCTGTATTCTCTCTCTTTTTTCCCCACACTTACACATGTGCAAGCATACTTTACTTGTTCTTATGCTCGTCATTATTATTAGATACCTCTTTATCTTCCTCTGCTTCAAAACAAAACTTCCAAACAGCTGAGTGTGTGTTTGTGATGCAGCTTGTAAACTTAAAAAAAAAAAAATCCTCATTGGAAAGTCTAAATCACGTTAGTGTGAACTGGGATGGACTTATAAACTAAATTGGAACCCAAAAATTCCCATGTCCAAGAGGTTAAATACAAAATTAAAAACTGACTTGAATATTTAGGGGAAAATCTTGTCAGATTTCACCTGAGACTCCCGAACATTTAAAAGAAAAGCAATTATACAAATTACTCTGTATGAAGCAGGTGCCAAAAATCATGACTCGTTGAAGCAGACCATGTTCTGTCCAGGATTCTCAGTGCAGTGTGTAACAAAACAGTAAGCCTCCCTCTTCAGGCTTGTTGCAGGGCAGAAAAGGGAGCTTTATTTAACTAATTTAACTTCCTTTCAAAATTGTACAAATGTTAGGATTGTTAAAATGTTGCTTTTGGTGGTTTTAATAGCCTGATTTGGACCTAATTTCCATTGGTAGGATTTTCTTAACCCAGACTGTGATAATGTAATTGTGACAACAATATATACATGAACTCACCTCATAATCTTTGTTGCTCTTGCATTTCTTGTCCAGGTACTGTCTGGTTTATTTTTTATTTTTTTAAGAAAAAAAAAACCCAGTAAGACGGGGGTGTATAAACTGTGGCCTGGACAATTCGCAGACTGCTGCTGCTGCTGTTTTTTTTTTTTTTNGCCATCAATTTGCAGAAGTCAAAACAAAACAAACTAACGTTGGCATATTTTTTTTTTTTTTTTTTTTTTTTTAAATTGGCCGGTGGCACATTGTAACAAAAAAACAAAACAGCAGTAATATGAAGTCAAAACAGAGAAAAGTTGTAGTCTAATGACAAAAAGATGAAACGTTTTATATTGACTTGAAGTTTAATATGAGAAAATGAAATACATTCATAATTTTGGAATATTATATTATGAAACAGTTGAGAAGTCACAAATTTATGAGAATAAACATTATGCATTTTAGTAGCATAATGTTAAAAATAGACAAGATATTTTTGAAGTCATATGAGAAATAACTTTGGTTGGGGACAAAGTTATATTAGGGAAAAGTCAAATGTATTTCAAAATACCGCGTAATATAAAAATTACAAAAAGGAAATTGATTCAAGAGGAAAGTTGAAAGATTTGGAAAATGAAAAAAATAAAATGGGGGTAAAAAAAAAAAAAAAAGGTCATTAACACCATCACCTACATCACACAGCTTTCTCTTGAAAGATATCAAGGTGACCCTTCCCCTTTCATTTTTCACTACGTGGAAAAGAGTGACAAATGCTCCCCTGCAGTAACAAGGAGAGGGATTGTAGTAGTGCATGTGGTGTACATGTTCGCAGAGGTTTGCAACCAAACTATTCACTTACTGTAAATATGGGCCGCATCCTCAGTGTCGGCTCCTGAGCTCCGCCAAGGGCCAACTGTTAAGACAGACACGTTCCACAGGATATGACGTTGGATGAGCAACACACCTTGACACCTCAGGTAAAAGCAAACAACGCCCAACAATCGTCAGAGTCGGGTATACCTGCTGCATTCATCCAAATGGGCCAGCAGGGAACCAAACAAGCGGAGGTCCGGGTCCTCCTCCTGGGCCTGGACAACGCGGGCAAGTCGACCCTCTTGTACAAGCTGAAACAAGGGGCGTTTTTCAGCACGGTGCCCACCATCGGCTTCAACGTGGAAATGTTCGACGTGAAGAAGAAGCGGAAGAACGTCGCACTGACCGTGTGGGACGTCGGCGGCCAAGCGGAAATGCGACGCCACTGGAGCGGCTTCCACCAGGACACGGCGGCCGTCGTGTTCGTGGTGGACAGCGCGGACCGGCAGCGTGTGGGGGAGGCGCGCCGGGAGCTGGAGAGCACGCTGAAGAGCGAGCACCTCCGCGGCCGTCCACTGCTAGTCCTCGCCAACAAACAGGACATCGGCGGGGCC
The DNA here is from genome assembly GCA_024372805.1 of Oostethus manadensis. Classification (NCBI taxonomy): domain Eukaryota; kingdom Metazoa; phylum Chordata; class Actinopteri; order Syngnathiformes; family Syngnathidae; genus Oostethus; species Oostethus manadensis. Next base: position 1,822,684 of record QODF01000031.1, on the reverse strand, counting down.
ATGACGGTGACCGACATTAAAGAGGAGTTCAACCTGAAGAAGATTTGCGGAGAACGGGAGTGGTTCGTACAGGCCTGCTCCGCCTCCATGGGCAACGGGCTGAACGACGCGCTCAGGCGGATCAGCCAGATGGCGAAACTCCCGTCGGAGTCTGGGACCACCGTCAAAGAAAACTTTAAGAACACCGTGGATTACTTGAAAGCCAAGTCTGTGAGACGTTGAACTCGCCAGGTTTACTCGCGAGAACTCCTCTGTAGTCATACATGATAGTAATGCACCACAAATGTATTTAATCTCATGGACACTAGTTTAGTGAAAACTGATGTACATTTATATCAATGCATTCATTAACCAAACCGGTTTTCAAAGTGCAGTCCGGGGCCAAAGTAGATAAAATTAGCAAAAAGTTATATTCCATCCCGTTTCTATGCCGCTTACCCTCATTATGTTTGCAGGGGTACGCTGGAGCCTATCCCAGCAGACTTCAGGCGGGGTACACCTTGTAAATTGCTTTTAACTCGTCTTTGGTCTGTTATAAAATGTTCACGTTGAATATTACAAAAGCAAAAACGCACTTTTGTCCGGCATGGAAAGTTGGCCATTTAGTCAAAACATTTTTCCCTTTTGGTGAAAAATGTGTTTCTTAAAAACTTTGTTGATCAAACGATCAAGGTTTATAATCTGCATACTATTTTAATAGGCAGGGGTCACATAAGGCCATGCAACATTGACCCCATTACTATGCCACCAACACAGGATATTGAAATCAAAGTTTTCACACCATAGACCAAAGGTACACACATGGTCTAATCTTCAATTTGGAAAAGATTTCTCAAAGAACTGACAAATTAAGTGTATAGGGCCCCCCCTAAAATGTCCCATGCAAGACATTAAGTTTGTTTACAAGGCCTTTGTAGTTCTCACTTGACCTCATCCAGCATTTCTTCCCAATTAAGGAATACACACCAAATTTGAGAAAGTGCAAATTGATTTCCTCTCGATGGATTTTAGGACCACAAGAGGAAACGTAAACATTTATTTTGGCACATGCATTTCTGTTCAACCTCATCAAGCGAGTATCTCCATTACCATCTCATGTGCTTCGGCAGACTAATTAATTGAAAGTAAAACATGAGGTCAGGTGAACTAAACAGTGAGCTGCCATTAAATGGAGCGCCTGAGAAAACCGCTCACAACACAAACTGTAACGTGATACTTGTTATGCTGTAAGCAAATATACTTCATGACTCAGCTCTGACATGGTGATTTTCTAGAAATGGAATAATCGACTTAAATCATTAGAAATGACAGGTGTGCATTTTCACATCTATGGCAATTCAGTCATTGTTTTGAAAAATCTTGGTTTAACAAAATGTTCAAATGCAAATAAACATGAAAAGAGTTAGATGTATTGTATTGACAGTAAATATTCTATCCATTTGCATCTGTAGTACCACATTAAAAGGTGATTGGTGCTGAAATTGCATTGAAAAGAAAAATGGTTGACATCCCTACATTATATACACTGGTAGGTACGATTGCATGATTAGTGATATTCAATAAGGCAGCTCTACCAATAAGTTACCTTACTATTAATAGTCTTATTGTGGTTGCAAAGCTGCACAGTAGTTGAATACTTCAGCAATGTCAGAATATTAGAGACAGCACTGTATGATGTCACGCAATCCCCAGCACAATCTCCAAGAAAAACTGTTGTGTTTTTAACAAAATGTCATTTTGCTACTTATCTGCATAAAGCGACCATGTTCAGGGTTCCTTTAAAGCTAAAACTGAGGAAAACACAAAGTTATTAATAGTTTATTACAGATCTGCTATCAGGTATTGGTAAATTATTCATCAACATTAGCAAGACCATTAGTCAGATCGCTACTTATGCATCACCCTCATTAGCCAAACTTCTTGCTGACCAGACAATAGTCCTTCAAAGTGCATCTGAGTATAACAAGTCTTTTCCTTTGATAAAAAAAAAAATTAAAAAAGGGGTCCTTGTCAGGTACTTTGCCCCAAAGAGGAATCGTGCTGTCCATACCGTACTGTCTCCTCATATGTTGGCAGATGTTTGCACTGATCATACGTGGGAAGACTAGCAATAGTTCCACGATCCAGGAGGCTGTCTGGTGTGGAGCTCCCCACCAGCAGCTCCTGCGAGGTTGTGATAGCCTGTTCTCCGTTGTGTACTGCGTTGAGCTGCCTGGACCTAGAACACAACACTCGCTGCACCAAGTATCCCAAGGCGAAGAGAAGAAGCATAATCAGAACACCAGAAAGTTTACGAGTCACCATAGCAACGTGGTAGTAAGTTTTATCCGCTATGTGGTTGCAACAGGTGCCCACACTGGTGGTGGCGTTGCCTCGGGGGCAGCATTCCTGGTCGTCTCGGCAAAGAGCATGTCCGCATCTCTGGATGGAGTAAACAGATGTGCCAAGAAAAGAGCAAACTGTGAGGAAAGCAAACATTGACGCCATCGCTGCAAGCAAGCCTGTGAGCCCTGGTAGTGGGAGAGACCGGCTGCAGAAGAGACAAGTCATTCACTGAAGGATGTGGAGATGCAAACACACAGCAAAGCACTTCACTCTCAACATGACCCACTGCATGTGCATGTGCTCTGCAACATAAAAGCCCAAGTGTACTTTGGAGCGTCACAGATTTATTATGCACTTAGTGGGCCTATTATAGCCCACCAGTGAATTGCAACCGAAACATTACAAGCAATGGCTTATTCATTTTCTAAGAAAGTAAACAGGCGCCCGGGAAATCGACCTGTCGTTTTCCTGAAGTACTGCAAGATAACCAGTGACTTAATTGGGACATAGGCCAAAATGGCTTCAGAACCACGGACAGGACTCAACACCCCAATCATACAATGTGAAAGATGCTGACCAGAGGCGGAGAAGATGCTCGTAAAAAGTATTTGAAGCCCACAGTAAAAGCCCCTAGGTATAAAATCTTAATGGATTAAAAGCTTGTCTACAAACATGGTCTTGAAGTAAAATGGTCCCTGGAGGTGTGTTCGTCTGTTGCACGCTTTTGGAATTAATAGTGCTGGTGGTCTGCTTCGAGGTTGCCAATAAATGAATATATGTTTTGACCCAAACACATGAACTGACATCTGCAGATTTTGTACTGCAAAACAAATGAGGCATATTAAAAATGAGGTTGATGACAGTGATTTCAATGTCAAAAGGGGCCGGGGCAAATTTTGATTATGAACCCCGCTCTCTTCCTGCACTGCCATTGCAAGCCATGCCCCACGACCGACATAACTGAATGTATAGTACCGTAACCACACCGAATCCAAATTGTTGGCTGCCTCTGGGACTACGTGCACGCACGGCTGCTTTAATTCAGGCTAGGCGCGAGACTTGAAAACTCCAATGCAGATCTAAAATATGACATGCTTGGGCCAAATGCAACAAACAACTTCATCTTTGAGGTTGAAGCTCCTAAAAGCAACTTTTCATGCTACATCAAGGCCCCCTCACAAATAAGTAATCAATAACGCGACTACATGATGGGCAGGTTGTGGGTGATAATGGAAGGAAGTGCTCCATAATAGCATGTCTGCTTCACTCCTCAGTTCAAAACAGCAAATATGTTGGATTGATCAGTGGACTCCGAAAGCGTGGCTGTGCGGTGTTTGTGTACTTGAGCAGAAGTAGACAGTGCATCTCTCACATCCATTTGTTTGTTGGGCCTGATGAGGTTGAGTGCTTAGAAACCCAAGGCTAATTAAATTGTTTGCAAAAGCCATTTTGAGTCCGGAAATGACCGAAAGCTGGAGAAATTCAGTTGAGTAGGTTAAAAACAACAAAGCATGGCTTGTGTAAAACATGTATATTGGTGAAATATGTACTGTATCAAACAACATTGAAAGCCAGAAAACAAAGTTAATGGATAGAGATCAAATTAATTCAGTGTCCTGTACATGCAGCTCAATGGATCTCCCACTTGGCACATCAAATCAAAGAAATTCCCATTCTCAACCAGGTCAGAGGTCCTGATGCAAGAATCAATAGAGGCTGTCTATTTGACAGTAAGAGGTCCTAGCTGGACGATTCTCTCTGCAAAAACACAAACAGCATTAGAGAAAAAACGTGGCGTTACTAAAAAATAAAATAAAAAGAGTCATGTCTGTCCATTCTTTAAAAGACTTGACTTAGATTAGACGTTAAAGATTTCCAGTTTTAACACATTGGTATGGTCACCTTTGAGTGTGCATCTCAGCCTAAGCACAGCATTTCATCATACATTTACTCAAATGCAGAGGATTCCAGACAGTTATTTGACTAGGACAAATTTATGTAGTAGTAGGATAATGACAAAGCATTACGTGACTATTAAAGTGTATTAATCTTCACTGAAAAGGTAAAAGTGTGATGTTTGGCAATGATGCCAGTAGTTCAGGCAGTTTTCTACCCTGAGCAACACCTCTGCTGTGGAAATGCCAACTAAATCATTTTGAAGCATCCAAACGTAACATTTGGTAGAAACTTAGACAATTACAGCCACCTAGTGGGGGGTAAGAGGCCGGTATTTCAGAATATGCAGTAGAGGTTTATGAGTCTGACATGTTACACATGAATGTTTGCATGAACAACCCAGTTAAAAAACAAAATAAAAATGAAGGAGCACTTTGCACACTGATATTAAAAAGCACACAAAGGGCATGTGCCTGTGCATGAGCTGTGACAGCCATTAACGCCACTGTGCCTTTTTGGGTTGAACAAAAATCTAATTCAGTTTAACTCATTGTGAAGAATCAACTTATTTTATCTGTTCTGACACCACTATTAGGAAAATATGCTAGCCAGTGATGTGTTCTATTTTTGGGCAAAAAAAATATTTGGAGCTATGGTATCGTTAAATAAGAATGTACTCACCTGCTTTCGAGTCCACTTCTCTCTTTACCAGCTCAGAGGAGGACAGCTGAGATTTGTGGCTTGGAAACATTATTGGGCGGACCTGCAGAAAACTAGTTGACTGTTTTGGTTTGTTCAGAGCAAAATTCTGCTTTGAGTTTGTAGGCTGCCCTGTTTCTCTATCTGTGGTTGTTTCTTCTTTGACCGCAAGATGATCACAGCTTCTACAGACCTGGTCTTCCCCATCCACTGACCTCCATCTGACATGGAAACAAACTGCTATTAAGGAAGGAACATTTCTATGAAAACAAAACAAGACAATTTGAAAAAACTCATGTAAAAGTGCAAGACGAGATTACCGGTTGTCGACAAAAGAGCAGGCCCTGTTTTGAGAGCTAACGGCTGAGGTGGTTGGGACTGCCCTCAACCAGCAGGTGATGTAAACCTTTGGAAAATACAAACTAAACCTATCAGTCGTTACCAAAATATTACATCTGGCTTAGGGCACAAATGTAGCATGCAGCTCATTCAGGGAGGATGTCAACCTGACTACTGGGGCCTTGGTGGAACCTAAACGCCTCCAGCTGAAATCGAAGCGTGTGCTCTTCAAGCCTGGACAAGAAGTGAGAGCTGGAGTTTGTCAGGAAAGCATCAGTGAGACATCTAGTGAGGGGAAAAACAAATAATGAAATCAATGTAAGCAATTCATTTTATTGTACAGCTGCATGTCAATTAGCGCTCACCCGTTACGCTCGATAAAGTCGTATCTTAAGGTGGCCAGCGGGTCGGGAGTGTCTGAGGCCACACAATGGTCGACATAGACTCGCAAAGGTTTGTGTTTGCCGACCACAGCAGACACTTCGAAGTGCATCGGGTCTCCCAAGAAGTACGTATGAGACCGCCTCACAAACTGCCAGTTGTCTAACAATACCAGAATTTTTCATTTCAATAACCTCATTTGTCATAGTACTGTATTATGCAGTGCTTCCCAAAACTTTTGCCTTGTGTACCTCCAGAGCCTTTTTGTCATAACATAAGTGTTGATAATTCTGTTCCACAGGTTACAGTCTCCCCGAGAAAACTAGTTGTAGAGCACACGTTTCATTATATAGTCTGTCTTAACATAAAATGACTGAAAAATGTACTTGGCAATTAAATGTTTCCACATACCCCCTGTAGTGTGCTAGCGTACAACTGTTTGGGAATCACTGCAGTATAATATAGGGAATTTACAACAGGAAGCTACCAGTCATAAGACGCAGATGGAAGCCTATATAATGGTGAGCTGAGGCCACAGAGACCGAAGGAACCCAGTCAGGGTGCAAGGAAACTCCATCCACTGAATACTTCCTGGAAACAAGAGTGCAGTAAAATGCAATCGTTTACTGTGGAAAATTGTACAATTAGAGAGGCACAATTAAGTAAATTAAGGAATCCGTATAAGACTTACTTGTCAAAATGGCACTCAACTGGGATAACTACTCCATCCAGTTGAAGCAAGCCATCTGATGGCTTGGGCGAGTAGACCAGCACATTAGAGTAGATGATTATGTCTTCAGTTGACTAAAATGAAGGAATTGTGGAATGAAGCCAAGGTTTAGTAGTATAGTATTATGTATGGAATCACAGGAGTGCCAAAATTAAAAAGGAAATACATGTTAAAATATATGATACAAAAATATACAAATGTAGTGATTCTTTTTCCATTTTGTCATTGGTTTTTCCATGTTTTTTCCCCATTATGTCATTGATTTTCTTGTTTTGTCATTTCCATTTGCTTTTTCTCATTGTGTTCAGCAGATAGCTCAAGCTGATTCCAAAAAGGAAAGGTAATAGCTGTGGGCGGGTGATTCTGCCAGGGTAACTAGTCCATACCTGATCACAGGATTCCTGCTTGCAGTGACCACATACAGTGGTAGCTATGTTTAAATGTAGCTCTTGGCGCGGGTCACGGATAGAAGATAACGTCACTATCGCGATACCATGCACATACTTTGCGAATGTCTTACATGGTGGAGTCTATATCGAAGATGCCGAGAGAAGCCTCTATAACAGATGTCCAAACTTTTTCCACCAAGATCCACATACTGAAAAATGAAAGGATGCAAGGGCCTCAATTTTGTAAATATAGTTCAAGAAAAAAAATTGCATCTCAGCTTTGTGATGTAGGTAAAAAAGCGTATTAGTATGAACTTTGGTATTTCCTCTTTTCACATTTTTGCTGTTTTGGGTGGACATTTCCAAATATTTCAACATGTGTCTTAAATAATCTGTGTAAATTTGCTTTTTGAAATCTTAAGACTTTGCCATAATATTCCAACTTTTTCCCCCAACCTAATTTCCAGAAATTAAAGTACAATGGAACCCCGGGATACGAAATTAATTTGTTCCAAAAGGATTTTTGTAAGATGATTTTTTTTGTAACCCGAACAACATTTAAACATGAAAATTGGCTAATTCGTTCCACTGACCCAGAAGACCCCTCATACAATGGGGAAAACACTTCTGCACATTTACTACTGGTTCAATAACAAGTATTGTAATAAATGTAATAAAACCTGAAATAGAATGAAAATTGAGTTAAAATTCTAAAAGTTTTACTTATGCTATGCAGTGAAATGCAGTACAGCATGTAAACTGTTACCAATAAACCAATCAGAACATTACATCATATGTACACCTCTGCCATGCCTCCAGTAAGTATACTACTAGTATGCTGCTTAACAACAACTTTCCAGATCGCCGAGAGTTGTGCCACCATACCTACAGTATGTGAATGGATTGCAGATGTCTGGGCTAAGGTATCTGCTTTAACTCTTGTCCGAGCTTTCACGAAAACCGGCATCATTGCTGAACAGCCGACTGACAACGAGACTGACGGCCGACAATGATGACGGGGAACCCGGCATGTTTGACAGCGAAATTGCCCAGCTGTTCAATTCAGATGCAGAAGACGGATAAAAATACAGTGAGTGTATTGTTAAATAGTCAAAAAAGTTCAACTAAACAGTCCTTTGCTTCCGTTGCCTTTTTCGTAGACTGTATCTTTTAGCATGCGCCTAAAAATCTGGTAAATCAGGAAAATTAAAAAAAAAAAAAGTTATGGTAAGATCAAACTTTACAAACTTTTGTAAAGCGAATTCATTTTTGTAAGCCAAAGCAAAAAAAAAAAAAAAATCAGAAAGGTATTTTCAGGTCCTGGATTTTTCGTATTCCGGGGCAGTCGTATCCCGGGGTTCCACTGTAGTTTGTTTCTCATACCTTAATAAAAAATCTTATTCTTTAATATTTCAACCCCTGTGCTACTAAGGACAATTTTGCTTTTAATATAAGACGTTTATTCTTGCAAACTTTTTTCTTGTTAGAAAATAACTTAATATTCTCACTTTATTTTTGCAAAATGACTGTATTGTCCTTTAATTTTTTTTAATGTGTTTTCTTTTTTTTTTTTTTTACAATTTATTACTTTAGTCCCATAATATTTTACCTTTTTCTGGTAACATCACTTTTTCTGCAACTTTGTTTTGTTTTTCATAGTACGGCATTACAAATAATGCATATTCCTTAGTATTGCAAATACTCCATTTGTTAGCTTATAAGCTTTTTCTCTTTATGACTTTATTCTTGTAAACTTACTGGTTTATTTTTCTTTTTTTTTTTTACTGTTTCATGATTGTTTTTTTATTAGTTGTCGCGGTTAATTATACTTTTAGAATGTGCTGTGGGCCAACAAAAACGTCACCCCTGCTTTAACAGCCTGGATGAGACCAGTCACCCCGGCAGAATGGTGTTTTTGGTGTCGCCAGCTTGAGCCATTCGCTAAATGCAATGAGAAAAAGTACATGGAAAAGACAAACAGGAAAATCAATGAAAAAAGATCGAGACAAAATGAAAAACAAATATGAATACATTGGTATATTTTTGCATTGATTGACTTTACATTTCCTTTCAATTTTGACACTACGGTGATTCCATAATTATGCAGTATGCACTATTCTGTGTGGCTACCAAGATAAAAAATTTGTTGGCATCACCAAATAGGCCACATCATCTACTGGGGCTTTGGTGGCGTGCACCATTTTTGACAACATAGATCTTAAAATGTTTAGATGTAGTGCCCCATTTACATACATTATTGCCCGGCTTTGCTATGCAATCACGTGGTGTTGTGAATCTGGCCCCTGTGCCTCGGGTTGGATTAAAAATTAATCAATCAGGGCTATATTCGCTGTGATATGCAAGTTCTTTACAACGAAAACACGTTTATTTGAACATTTACAATGATTCTTTGTCAGATTTTAAGATGATCCAACTGACAGCCTTACCGAGAGCTGAGTTCCACAGTCCAGCAGGTCCGCCAGGATAGTAAACGTCACCTCTCCGGTCTGGAACGCACGGCATGACCGCCCTTCACTCGCTGGTGTCGAACCCAGCCGGAGATGTTCCGGGGCCACCAAAAGGCCCGTGTCGAACAAGTCGGCGTGAACCAGCACCTCGATGGCGTCCGAGTGACACTTGACAGTCACGGGCTTCGAATGGCTGTTGTGCTCGTGCGTCGAGTGAGGAGACTGGATCAAACCGGAAGGCGCCCGGCTCGTGCCACGAGCCTGGGCGACGTCATTCAAAGCATAGCGGCTTTCTGTGACGGTGCAAACGACAAGCAGGACAGCGAAGGTCCAGCACCAGCAGGTTCGGGATTTGGTGTGGTTCATTTTTAGGTTTAAATTTCTAAACGTGCCACAATAACCCTGAACAAGTTAACACCAGAACCTACAGGTTAGGCTAGGTTGTTCTTTGGCGTTTAGTAGCTACGCCACCTTAATGACCAAAATTGGCAACAGGTGTCTGGCCGACTGACGTCATATCCGGTACATAGTTTTTTTTAACGGTTTTGTTAAACTGGTATATTTGCGTACTTACATCTATAAACGCTTTATCCATTTCGTTTTCGTTCATATGAGCTGCCTATGTTCCCAAAGTGGGGTGCGCCATTTGTGAACATACATGAAAAACAAACAGCTCTCTCAGTTACGACCGACATTGCGCAAGAAAGAGAAGCACAACACGGGGGGGGTTGTGACTGGGGGGGGGGGACATTTGAGCGTGTTTTAGTACAATGCAAAAAATACAACACACAAAGGAGACACGTGATACAAAAACTCCATAGACAAAAAGAAAGGTCAATATAATAAATATACTAAAGGGAGGCTCACAAGGTCAAATTGGGAAGATTTTGTGTTTATATAATGTTCTGTAGTTGTCTTTAAATGTGCCTCCATTCTAACCTTGACCTTACTAGATCTAGTGTCACTATTTTGTTGATCCTTTTCTTGCTAGGGCTTGGTGACTAGGTTTGGCTTACCTAACTTTTCTTTACTTACCGATTTGTCTGTTTTGCTCAGAGCCTGGATCAGAACACAATCAACAAGGCCATAGAAGATACTACAATAGGGATATAGCTCATCAAAGTACATGCTTCGAGTGAAGAAGCAGAGGGCATCGGCATTGTTCTTGAAGGCGTCAAGGTGTTACAAAACCTTGATAATGTAGCATTAGCTGTGGCTATGCTTTTTGGATTGATGTATGCGCTGACCTGCAGCGATCTCTGCTACACGTTTGAGGTAATCCAAAAGATCTGGATGGAGGGAAACTTTCAAACAAAGCACTTGCTCTGAAAAACAGGCTTTCTCACTTAACAGATCAGTCTCATTTCACCGCACTTTTTATTTTTATTTTTCAGTGACGAATATTCGCAGGGTTTGTTACCTTTTTTTGACAACCTTTAGTTGTCAAACTGTGCAATGTGACTAACCAGATTCATTACTGTTATTTGTCTATATTTGTATTGCTACATACATGGCAAACAAGTTACCAGTAGTTGCAGTAGATTCACAGAAAACAAACAAGACCCAGCATTCATGATGTGCACGCTCTTAAGGCTGTGCAATTGGGCAATTCGTTGAAAACGGTGTGTTCAAAAGGATAGCCGTGTCTTCCTTTGACTTTACAAACTTTGTTTCTATGACTTAGGCCAGTTGATGTGTCCTTTGGCAAATTGTTATCTCTTCGGCACATGCTTTTTAATTTATTTAATAGAGGGACTTTGCAAAGCGAAATGCATGTTGAACAAGTGTTGCATTCATCCTTAAATAGGGGCCACCTGATTCACACCTGTTTTTTCACCAAATTGATCACTGATTGAACACCCCCCTTTCAACTAATTGCCCTATTGCACAGCCTTAAGAGCGTGCGTGTCATGAACGCTGGGTCTAGTTTGTTTTCTGAGAATCTACTGCATCTACTGGTCACTTGTTTTCCATGTAGTAATAAAAATATACTAATAACAGTACTTCCTGTGGTTAGTCACATTGCATTGCTATTATTGTGAACACTACTGTATGTAATATGATGCAGAGTTAGGCCTCATGCTTAATTTTTTGATGACACCTTGTAACCCCCATTTGCCTTATTCAATGTATGGCATGTTTATTTTTTCAGGTGTACAGTGAAATGACTTATTAGTTATTTTCAATTTGTTCTTAAGGGTGCACTTGTGTTGTGCTAACAGTTGACATGTTTTGGAATGTACTGTGATAGGTTTAAATTGTGAAAATGTGCTTTGAGTTAAATTTGTATGTGCTTCTGCCGGTACTCTGAAAAGACTGCAGATGTTAGATTACGTGTAACATAAGTCCATTGCACTTCATGCAGAATTTACTTTTAATTTTTTTGTAAATTTACTCTGAAAACAATTTGTATTTTCATTATTTGTGTTTTGAAACTTGTGGCTTGATGCTGAAGTCAGTATTTGGCAAATGCTCTGGGTCCCTTTTGTTCAGGTGTGTGATCCGCAATGTTTAAAGGATCAATACAGTCAATTTTGTCAACGCAATCAGTTTTGATTTTTGTATTTGCACACACAATTGTCTACAATGCATTTGGCTTTAACAAATCAAGTTCAATTTGGAGACCTAACTTGGATTGTAAGGACATAAAATTGCTCTCAAGTTACATAATGCATTTCATTTGTTAGCATTAACCAATCAAGTTCCAATTGTATTGGAAAAACGGGAAACCTGAACATGATAAAATCTTTCATATTGCTCAGTTGGTGTTAAGTCAACTTCATATTTTAAAATACTCAAAACATAATTGAAATATTTTGGTTTGACAAATAATTGATTAGAAGGATGTGTTGTCAGTCATTCACATTCTTATCATGTGGAACCGATGTAGACATTAAAATCAAGTAAATCCAAATGATTTTTTTTTCAGTGTAGGTGCATTAGCTTAAGGAAAAATAAAACATTTTATAAAAAACACTTGCTAGGATAACTTTCATGTTTAAAGCCTAAATAGTTCCTTAGTTCCGACAACAAAATAGTAAAAAAACAGCCTGTCAATCTGTGCCACAGTTAGGAAAACCCTGAATTAATGCATTCTTTGATTGACTTAAGTGAATCAAACCATTTGAGTCCAGTGTTTCCTTGACTCTTAATACTAGCAGCAGCAATAGCCAGAGAACTCAATGGATCCAGGTTGGTGGAGGCCTTGGACTGGTGATTCCTGATTCAGTACGAATATTCGACTTAACGTCGACTACCTCTGTGATGTAGAGTTCTTGTAAAGCAACGTGATTTACACGTAGAAGAAACTGTACACACATTTAAAATGTTTATTAATTTCTTACAATCATCATACAGTACATGGCATAAAGTTGACGGTATGTTAAAAGGACACACTACTCATCACCAATAAATGGTTGCTTCCTTCTCTTTGACATCCTTCATGTCCCATGATCTATTACATAAAATAGCTGTGTATGTCAAGTGCAGGATTTACGAATGTTTTTTTTTTCCAGATTTATGCTTACCTAACAAAATGAACCTCACAAAAACCACAGTGCATGTTTATTTTGAGGCAGTTCATCATGCCTCTATTTTTGCTCGGTCACTCCCTTTTGACCCCAAATCATCTTTATATCCTGCACGTATTTGAAAAAAATTAAAAACGTACAAAGTGTGCACTAGCAGCAATTTATACATCCAGTTTTGAGCATTAATGATTCTCAGTAATGTTGCAGCATTAGAACGTCACATTAAAGCTAAGATGCAGATCAGCACTGTCCTAGGCAGATAGACTTAATTATTTTCTATTGCAACGCTGACTTTCCGTGCAAGTGCTCCCTTCCAAACCATCATTTTGTACTGAAAATGTACCTTGAAAAACCAGTGAGATGATACATTAGTCTGTGGATGGAATTACTTCAAGAAGATTCCCTTAATTCTATGAACCAAATCCAACAGTTCACTGATTAATAATTATTAAGAATCCAAAGGGAGTGAAAATCCTGTCAGCTGCGCCTGTTAAAAACTCACATCCATAAGCTTCATCGGTGTCCTTGGACAACATCCAGTGGTGCGATACTTAACTGTATGCTCTCTTTTTACCTCCAGAGGCAGCACAGATGGAGTTTTTTCGTGGCGACACAAGGGACAATCGGAGTGAGTACTAATAAGTTGGATGGCGTGCAGATGGACACACAGGAGGAGTTTATTTAGCGTTGGCTTTCTCTGCCTGGTGCCGCTGGTGGCTGTGAGCATGTCTGTCATGGTAAACACAAGAGCTAGTACATTGAATTCCTGCAAAAATGAAGGCGATACTCCATAATGTGAAGGGTTTCACCTGGTGAGGTCTTCGATGTCCACCAGCATGGCATCCTGCTCTACATGCTGCTCATCCCTCATCAGCAGCAGCTGCACCAGCTCCTCATTTAGACCTGCATGCAGAAGGTTACTTCAAATGATACTGAATGTAAATATGGAGCATAAAAGTTGTTCTTCAACAGGTTCCAATCATAAGGCCATGTCAAAAGCATTAGCTATTGAATTTGTTACATTAAATATATTAATTTCATCAAAATTAAAGAAAGAGATAAACATTTTTGGGTAGGGATACAAATGTACTTACTCTGGATCTGCGAGTGCAAATCATTTGTAATGACTTGAAGCTGCCCAAGACTCATATCCCTCATATGTCCTCGCCTCAGATTCCTCTTCATCAAGCCTTCGCTGATGTGAGGTAGGTGGGGAAGCTGTATGCACACATCACACATGGATTCATTTGTGACATTTAGTAGAAAATAGTGTGGAAATTCCAGTGGTATAATACCTTCGAGCTGGATTATCAGCAAAGTTTTAATGTCAGCTTTTTTTCGTAGGCTGGCCTCCAGCTCTTTGAATAAACAATCAAATGGAACACGGCCTGCATCAGCATGTTACGCGCATGCGTACCTGCACTAGACCACTGGGTGGTGCTGCTCTGACGGGGCAGGCCCAATCATGAGCCTGAGACCTGAGGTAATTTAGTGACAATGTTTCTTTGGGGGGCACGGGAATATGCTGCTTTTCTATGCGTCTTTCTTACTACCAAAGGATCTTGTGGGGTTCTGACCGCCCTAAAATCTTGGAAGCTTCTGTTTCTGTCCAACATTGGATTGTTTTTAATAAATAGTTTTTGTGTGTGTACACCTGGTTGGAAAAGCCTCCTGATCTAATGATGTCCTCTGTGGCGCAAACTCTTGTCATGAACATTCCTGACTCACCAGATCCGCCACAGGTGAGCGTCTGTGCAGCTGGATTTGCCTTTCCACCTCCACCTGCATCCTGGCCATGGGTCTCGCCAGAGCCAGGGCCACCCGGGCCTCCTCTTGGAGCCGCCGCTGCACCCGCCAAAACCCGCCGCAGTCATCTAACGGGTCCGAGTCTTCCTCTGCCGTGTCTCGATCCGATAACGACGAGCTCTGCTTGCTCTAAAGAAGATGACGACGTGATTAATACATACTGTGTAGGAGCGTGAAGTGGCATATTGGACACTTCATTAAGTACACCCCCACAATCTGATGTTACGACCATTCCACGTAACAAAGGTACTACTCCCAGTAGGTTACAGTGCAGTTCTATAATACCACAACAACAATAAGCATTTTCACACCAACACCTCTGCACAGTGGTAATCACTAGCCTTTGTTATTACAACTCTTGCATTGGATCTCACAGTAGTTTTAAGATTATAGTAAGTCTGTGTGCGCACCACAGGTGACAAGGGCGTATCCAGACTGGTTTCTGTCCTGCTGTCCTCCGCATCGCTGTCTTTGTCGCTGCTGCTGTCGTTGACAAAACACACCTGCAGGTTTTGCAAACTGAAGAAAAAAGACTAAGTGAGAGACACTCGGATGAAAAATGCTCATAACTTTCACCAAGAGTTTTAGGAAAAGTTTCATCCGCTGCAGAAACAGAAGATTTGAATGTTTTAGAGCGGTGGTTTTAAATGTGCAAGGCGCCAGAGGACTTCCAAGACAGCAAGCTTGAGAAAAATAAAGACAATAACACGCTCCAAACCTGTTAGTAAACTAAAGAAAATCAGGCAAATATGTTTAGTGTATAGTTAGAACTCAAACAGACCAGGAAGCTAAAGGAAAGTGAATCTTTAGGTCTTCATGTGTGCATCATGAATCAAACATTGGGAAGAGCTTCCTGTGTAAAAAAAAAAAAAAAAGTGTGCCAAGCAAAATTAAATATCCATGTTCTTAGATGGAGGGGTTGTCAGCCAGGGTAGGAAATGCTGAGATCAAACATGTTAGGCATCAGAAGGAAAAATATTGGCGCCGGCCTTCAAAGGGCCGTGTTGATCAAACCCCTTGTGTCGCATCACACGCGCCATTCAAAAACCTACCGAGAGGACGAGTCGTTTTTGCTGCAGCTGGTGAAGATGACTGGCTCGTCGTCATAGAAACTGCCGAGAGCAAGTTTCTGCCTGATTGACTCTCTCTCGTTCCTCTGGGCCTGTCGGAAAAAACAACAAATAAAAGAATACAATCAAGGATATAAAAAAAATACATGGGATGATTCTTGTATATTCTACTGCACGTGGTATTATTTTACATGTTTAATGCCTGTTCTCTTTATGCACCAATGCGCAACCTCTTGTGTTGCACACTATCGCAACAACCCTGATTGTGATTTATGTCAGTTATATTTAGCCCAAATTAGAAACTGGTTCCATCTGGCACCCATACTATACTGTATGCATTACCATAACATCACACACAAATGATAAAAAGCACATTTGTGAATTCAAAACACCAGTCCAGAGTGTACCCCGCCTCCTGCCCAAAGTCAGCTGGGATAGGCTCCAGCATATCCGGGACCCTAATGAGGACAAGCGGTATAGAAAATGGATGGATGGATGAATTCAAAACATGAATTTAAGAAGCCCATAGTCAAGAAGCATTTTATTCTTAGTCAGCGACTCAAAAAACCACACAATCCTCTTTTGGCTCCTTATCCTCAGTTTGGTAAACCTCTTTTAATAGTAACAAAGTATATTACCTTAATGGAGTTCAGTTAGAAAAGGAAGCAGTGTACAGTAAATATGGATTACAATACTGATGCAAAGGAATAATGCAGTCCTGCACTTTAATACTAAGGGAAAAAAGACTAAGGAAAACCTCATCTTTCAAAACTCAAAAAGCCACGAACCACAGCTCAAAGTATTACAGTATATTAAGCCTTTGCAATAGACCCAGAGAACAGCAGGATGGTTGGGTAACATGTCACTATAGTAATGTGTGCCCTTATTTCCTCGGAGTACATCATGGGAATGACGGCCCTCAAGGTTCCTACAGAAAATGCATGAAGGAATGGCAGATCTAACAGATTCCATCTGGCAGTAACTTTCTATAATACTACCCACATTTACAATCATATCATATTGTTGTATAATATCAACCCTTGCATTGATCTGCCAATGTCACAGCCACCGTGTGTAGAAATACTGTTTTAGAGTCCATTCGTCATTTCAGTCCGTTTCAATTAGTCATTTCTTTCATTTGCTTCATCTCACATTTTCTATTTCCAATCTACCACCATGCACCTTTCTCTGCTTTTTAATAGCCATCTAAATGTCAACACACAGCTTTAACGGCACATGTGTTTCTCTTCTAGCACTGTGGCAAGGCTATTTTTGCATAATGAGATTCATGTCCCAAGGCTATCTTCTTGTTGTGTGTGCGCGCCACAAAAACTGGAACATTTGGTGGATCACTATCAGGTTGGACTGTGAAGCCACTACGTATCACACCTCATCTCCATCGGGTTATTTTTAAATGAAGAAAAACAGGCTTCAAAACATAACACAGACCTACTTCCAATTTGACATGAGATAAGCAGACGACAAAAAGAACACACCCACTCTGCAAAGCTGAATCACCCACGGTATCACAGAAGTGATGGATGCCTATCATGTAACACCTGACACAATTTCCCACTGCTTCTGCACAGCATAACTGAACATCAACGCATACACGTACACACACACACAAACAGGGACACACACCTGGTAAACGTGTTTCTCCTGATGCACCATCACTTCAGCGCATTGTACTGAACAGGCACGCCCTGCCCTTCGTCTACACTGCAGTGCAGCCGGACCCAGGAGACCCTTTCATATACTGCAGGAGAGGGAGGGGACGGGAGACAGGAGAGGAGGAGGGATGTGGGAGGGGAAAGCGTGGGAAGACACATGCAGGAGAGGAAGGATGGGCGGAGGGATGGACTCATTGGTCTCCAGATGTGCTATCTGTCCTCCCATCTTCCTCCTTCACTAATAGTATAAGTGCACTGACCTGCGAGATATGCACAAGCAAGTGCATGTGATGGCTGCACAGCAAAAACAGTTACAACACTGGTCAATAACTGATCGATAAATTGCTCTAATTGTCGCTTCTTGTAAATGTCAATACATTTGGCAACACAGGCTGGGACTCCGCCTGAGTGAACTCATTTGGATTTGGAATGATTTGGATCACAGATGCACATGTGATGTAAGGAGAGAGAAATTGCACACACACACACACAACAAAACACAACCACAGTTATGGCTAATAATGCTGTGCCGCAGTGGGTGAACATGCCGGGTAAACATCTCGAGTCACCTTTTCTGCTCCATTGCAGATGACTAACCGTTGAGGTTTTGCTCTCAGGGGAAATCGTTCAGCTATTATGAACTTTGATTCAGGTCTGAATGATAAGTCACTCCTGTAAGTACATTTACAGTAGAGATTTTCAAATCTTTTCCACCAATGGCCACATATTGAAATATCAAAAGATGCCGGGCCACCAACCCATGTAGATATGCCAAGTGTTTTTTTCCATTAATAAAACCAAACAGCCTGCACATAAGCCACACTCATAATCTTTTTCTCTTTACATTACACTTTTTTTTGCTAATTTTCCCTTTGCTGTTGTTTTTAAAAACTTTCTCAAACATTTTTTCTTGTAATATTATGTCTTCCATCCTTCTTCTTCCGCTTATCCAAGGTCGGGTCGCGGGGGCAGCAGCCTAAACTAATTCGTTAAGCTCCTCTCGACGAATGCCACTGTCGTTCCTCTCAATGTGGACGGGCAGTAGCAGTAGTCCCAGTTTTTATCAGATGACTCTGGTCCTCACCATATCTCTAAAGAAGAGCCCAGCCATAATGCTGCAAAAAACTCATTTCAGTCACTACCCACGGCTCATGACCATAGGTGAGGGTAGGAACGTAGATTGACCGGTAAATTGACAAGCTTTGCATTTCAGCTCAGCTCTCTCTTCACCGCTACGGACTGATGTAGAGTCCGCATCACTGTGGATCAATTTTGCGTTCCATCCTTGCCTCACTCATGAACAAGACACAGAGGTACTTAAAATCCTCCACTTGGGGCTGGATCTCATCCCTGACCCGGAGGTGGCACTCCACCCTGGAGAGAACCATGTATTTGGACTTGGAGGTGTTGATTCTCAACCCAGCTGCTTCACCCTCGGTTGCAAATCGATCCAGCGAGAGTTGAAGGTCACGGCTCGATGAAGCCAACAGGACCATCATCTGCAAAAGGCAGAGACCCGATCCTGCACCCACCACACCGGAACCCTTCAATGCCCTGGCTGCACCTAGAAATTCTTTCCAATAAAGTAATGAACAGAACTGATGACTTAAAGCTGCCCTGGCGGAGTCCAACCCTCACTGGACTTATTGCCGGCAATGCGAACCAAACTCTGACACCGGTCAAACAGGCAACGAACTGCCTGAATTAGGTGGTCAAATACCCGATAATCTCAGAGTACTCACCATAGTATTACTCAAGAAACATGGTGGAATGCCTTCTCCAAGTCCACAAAGTACCTGAGGGTTCATGGGCAAACTACCATGAAACTTCAAAGACCCTGCCCAGAGTACAGACCAAGCTTCTTAAAAAGCAGGACCACCACCCAGTCTGCCCATCCAGGGGCACCACCCCCAATGTCCACGCGATGCTGCAGAGTCGGGTCAACCAAGACATGCCCACAGCATCCAGGGCCTTCAGGAACTCCTGGACAGGTCTCATCCAACCCCGGGGCCCTGTCACCAGGGCATCCTGGTGCCAAGTGCACAAGTTAATACCCTTATGCTTGATTGTCTTTATTATAATATATATATATATATATACCCTGTCACCAGGGCATCCTGGTGCCAAGTGCACAAGTTAATACCCTTATGCTTGATTGTCTTTATTATAATATGTATATATATAATTATATATATTTCGACTTTATTATTATAATATTATAACTGATAACTCAACTTAATTTTCCTAAAATTGAAAACATTCTTTGTTTAGTTTCTCATAATATTACAAGTTTGTTTTTTTTTTTCATAAAATTGTAATTATAATTACATTTATAAAATGTATCCAAAATTACACACTCCTGATCAAAATTTTAAGACCACATGAAAAATTGCAAGAATTTACATTTTGCACTGAGTCTTTAGGAGGTTCAAAGTAGAGCTTCAAAATGCAGAAGAAAGACAAAATGAGAGTGAGACAAACACATTTTAGTAAGAAATTGCTTGCAAACAATCATTCAACTGAAATAGGTGTGCAGATGATCAAAGAGACCGTAGCTGAAAAAAACCCGAGACCAGGACTCAGTAATGATTAGCGGCTCCATTCTTGTAAATCATCTCAAAAGATTGGTGCCAGTGTTTCCATTAGGCTAGTCGGAATGTTGCTTCAGTGGAGAAGATGGCTTCAGGGAGGACATCCACTTTCTGAAATGATTTTTGTTTTACTTTACCATCCATCGCCAAAAGTTCTTAATTGGATTTAGATCAGGGAAACACGCAGGATGGTCCAAAAGAGTGACATTATTCCCCTGATAGAAATCCTTTGTCAGGCGGGCATTGTGAATCACAGAGTTGACCTGTTGAAAAACTGAGTTATTACCACACAGACAAGGGCCTTCAGTCATAAGGGATGCCCCCTTAAGACATCTCCACATAGCCAGCTGTGGTTTGACGCCCTTGCACAACCTAAAGCTGCTATTTTTCCACTGAAGGAAAATGCACCCCGGATTACAATGGCGCCCCCTCCACTGTGGTGTGTGGACAGCATCTCAGGCGTGACCTCATTGTCATGCCCGTAACATTGGAATCCATCAGGACAGCCATTGTTACAATTACTCTCATGAGAGAATACAACTTTCTTCCACCTTTCAATGTCCCACTTTTGGTGATTTTGTGCAAATTCCAAATGGGTGATGAGGCCCTAGAAGATGTTTTAAAACCCTGCACTTGGACTGCACTTGGCACCTGTGATGAGCTTCATTTGAGTGGGGATCGGATTCTCCAGCTCAGGGACGGTGACATTTTTTGGGGTCTACCACTTGACTTTTGCTCCATAACCCTGTCTTTCAGTTCAAAATGACTCCAACCTCAGCAGTAATGACGCACTGCGAGAAGCCTTGTTTATGCAGCGCCACAATCCAACTGCGTCCTAAAAGAGAAAGATTTATTGCTTTTGCCATCAAGAGATCAAGACTGTGTGAATAGCTGACAAAAAATGACGTTGACTGATGAATAGCCTATTTCACTTTAATGCTAGTTTGCATTGCTTACTCCTATTCATATTTATCTCACTCCCTTTTTTGCATTTTGAAGCTACTCAGAACCTCCTGAAAATCCAACAATACAAAATGTAAATCCCTGCAATTTCTCTAAAGAATTTGGATCAGGAGTGTATTTTGGTGTTTAATATTTCAATTTAATGCAGCTTTTCCTCTTAATATTTTGACTTCTTGATTCTAATAATCAATTTTTATTCTCATAAAATTGACTTGTTTTCTTGTATTTTTAGAATGTACAGAAGGCCAATAAACACAGCTGAGGACCACAAATGGCCCTCAGGTTGCACTTTGGCCACTGTACTGACATTTTGATGAATGTTATAATTTATGATTGAATCCTTTGGGAATGTGGGCTACACAACAGTTCCATTCCATTCCATTTTCTTCCGCTTATCCGGGTTGCAGGGCAGTAGTCTCAGTAGGGAAGTCCAGACTTTCCGGTCTCCGGCAACCTCTTCCAGCTCCACCGGGAGGACACCAAGGCGTTCCCTGGCCAGCTGTGAGACATAGTCCCTCCAGCGTGTCCTAGGTTTTCCCCGGGGCCTTCTCCCGGCTGGTCATGCCCGAAACACCTCACCAGGGAGGTGCCCGGGAGGCATCCGGACTAGATCCCCAAGCCACCTCAACTTGGTCCTCTCAATGTGAAGGAGCAGTGGCTCTACTCTGAACTCCTCCACCTGAGGCAAGACCTCACTCCCAACCCGGAGGGTACAGTCCACCCGTTTCCGACTGAGAACCATGCCCTTGGATTTGGAGGTGCTGAGTCTCAGCCCAGAAGCTTCACACTCAGCTGCAAACTGCTCCAGTAAACGCTGAAGGTCACAACCTGATGAGGCCATAAGGACCACATGGTCTGCAAATAGAGACGAGATCCTAAGGTCACCAAGCTGGACTCCCTCAACACCTTGACTGCGCCTAGAAATTCTGTCCATGAAGATTATGAACAGAATCGGTGACAAAGGGCAGCATTGGCGGAGGCCAACGTTCACCGGGAACAAGCTTGACTTAATGCTGGCAATGAGAACCAGGCTCCTGCTTCGATTGTACAAGGATCGAATGGCACGTAGTATTGCACACTAAACAGTGTGAACTGGGGACCGCTTCCCTATTCTGTCGGACGGTTTGCCAGAACCTGTTCGAGGCCGACCAAAAGTCGTGCACAGCAGTTTTCCAAAAAATGTAAGACAACTCACCAAGATGTTGGACAATCTGGATTGTCCTCCATTGTAGCACTCTTGCAGCTCCTCAGCCCAGCTGCGACTGTTCACCATGGAGCCTCTTTCAGCTTGAATGTTGTCCTCCTTCCCCAAGTCCATCCACCAGTGACCTGTTGTGGCCCTTCCCATGAACACCTCACCCATGTCCACATCATAGTCTTCCTCCATGGAAAGATCATCCACAGCGTCAGGGATGTGAAAGCTGAGATGTGTTTTTATGTTCCCTGGGATCACCAAAGACAACATTTTTAAAAATCTACACAATCACAACTATATATCGA
Source organism: Oostethus manadensis (assembly GCA_024372805.1). Classification (NCBI taxonomy): domain Eukaryota; kingdom Metazoa; phylum Chordata; class Actinopteri; order Syngnathiformes; family Syngnathidae; genus Oostethus; species Oostethus manadensis. The sequence goes on along the minus strand of QODF01000031.1, from coordinate 1,800,324 downwards.
CACACATTACTCAAACCTCCTTAAACACGCAAAAATGCTGCACAAAGCACTCACCTTCATTGCAGACTGGCAACCATTCCACAACAACGCAATTCCCGCAACATCCTTTAATGAAACAAGAGCTGCTTCTCTCCCATGCTCGGAGACCACAAGATAAACATTACAGGTTGTACGAACTGAGGTCTTTTCTCCTCTTCAGGGCGGTTCAATAGTGAAGGAGCAGCATCACAAGCACACATCCCTGCTTTTGCAGCACGACATGACTGGGCAGTCACGTGCGGCCCAGCTCCAGTGATGTGTATAAATGTGCATCATGGCAGGGGTGCCCAGAGGAGATAGCACCACGTGGAACGATATGGGAACCGACAGAATGGGGTGTGTGCATGCGCACTGTAAAGCCTGGGTAGGTTTTACAGAAAAAGCAAGAGGAACACAGGAGTGTTTCTCATCTTGATTGTATGTAATTACCTTTATCTCCTTTACATGCCATTTTTAGTTATTGAAGATAAGCAGACAGCCAAATATGCTAGACAAAGTACATAAAAAAAAAACAACTACTCATGCACGGTAGCAGACTACCCCAATGTAACCCACCATCCGCTCTGGCGAATGTGTGTTCAAGATATTATGGCTGTGAGAGATTAAAGTGCTCACTCTAAATATTGACACATTGGATGTTCACTGCGAGGTGTACTTGTGTTGCTACACGTTGTGTTGTGCAGCTACACGTATAGCAAATGGCTGTGTTGACTTATGTCATTTACTTATAAGTAAATGTATACTGTGAAACAAGTACAGCCCGGGGGTTATAGACAGCCTGTGACTGTTTTAGTGGCTCTCAGCACATTCTAAAATACAATTAAAAACAATTAACCCCCCCCCCCCCAAAAAAAGGGGAAAATAATTGACAATAAAGACGATATTAGGAAAAGAGGGGATAAAAATATATACTGTACATATAATGTTTAAAAGCTGAAATGAGAAACACGTTGCAATTAACATAAATGTCAAGGTGGAAACTCATAGCTACAGTAGAGAGTTGTCTTGTAGATTAAAGGGACACTGTGCAGGATTCCAAGCACACATTTACATATACTGGAAATATTGGAGGCATGCTTTTCTAGATACATCACTCAAAGGTTAACATGTGAAAATAGTTACCTGTGTGTAAGAACAATTCAGACCGACTTCTAAATGAAATATTTATTGAATAGCATACCATGGTGACAACCTAATGATGTTTACCAATTGCTAAGGATCCAGATCATCCCAGTCAAACGCAGGGTCCTTGTCCACAGCCTGAGGAAACCAGGGCTCTTGTTGCCAGTACTGGTAGCTAGGTAGTGGTCCAGATTTGTAGCTACTATGAGGTGCACTTTTAGGATCGCTTGGGATTTCACCTCCCGTGTTGTATGAAACCTCTGGTGCAAAGGGTTCTTCGGCATATGGTGTAAAGTGTTTATTCTTTGTGGTTGTGGAAGTGGTGGTTTTGGGCTTACATGGTGATTTTGTAGTAGTGGTGGTAGTAGTAGTAGCAGGTTTGCATCTAGATGCTGTTGTAGTGGCAGTCAGTTTACACGGCCATTTAGTAGCGGTAGTTGCATGTTTGCATCTAGATGTAGTGGTAGTCCTAGTTGTAGAGGTAGGTCTAGCTTTAGGGGTAGGCCTAGCTGTAGTTGGAGGTTGGGTAGGTTCCATTGGTTGGTTTGGTCTTAGGTAATATGGAGGAAAAGTCTTTGGACAATGTGCCCCTGGCATGTGGCAATAGGGTGCATTTGGGTAGTGAGGATACATGTAGTGAGGATAGAGGGGATAATGCATTGCAGGTTTCTGATCGGAATCAGGGGGGGCATGAGTGGTGACTAGAGGTGAGGTGGTGGCTTTGGGCGGGCTGTAGAGTGACGGATAATACATGGGATTGTAAACGGGAGCCATCTGATGATTTGCCATCATATTCATGTAGTGCAGGTAGTACAAATAGGAATAATATTGTTGGTAAGGGTCATAGCCAGGGAATGCATGGACTGCATAGCGCTTGGATCGGTATGCGTTCCTAGCCATTTGAGGGATGGGATCCTCAGTGGTCAAAGCAGGAGCCATGGGGCAGGCCAGTGTAATTGAAGTCTGCAGGTAGATCATTCGCAACACGTAATTGCCATCCTGAAACACAGGAAAGTAAACAGTATACTGAGGTAAACAACTTCATATTCTGAACTCCTGCTTACACGCAGTAGTGCCATTTGTTGTAGTGTAGTTCACTCCATTTTGCCTTAGTTGAGTCACATGAGACAAGTGAGCTGTAATATATCCACAAATCAGGCTGTGCTTGTCTCATGGCCCACTTTCAGTACCTTAACGCTCCCCTTGTATTTAAAATTACAGTCTTTGCTGCATATCTTAAAATAAAGAGTGGAACCTAGTCATTATGTCATACATACAAGCAAAAAGTTTTCTTCTGCGAATAGGTTACCCTAGCATGATAGCAATGGCAGCTGCTGGTCATTCTGGGGGAAGCTCATTTTTTCCTGCCTAAATCGTAAGTGTTTATATGTAAATCCTACCCTCCGTTCCTACTTGTTTAACAAAGACAAAGTCCCCCGGGATCGGCAGTCTCTGGATCAGCTCAGAGCAACGAAATAGGTTATTTAACTTCAAGATTGCTGATTCGCTCGTTCACTGTTAGTCAAAACTGGAATGACAGATCATCCAATCATCCTGCAGAAGCCCACCATCCGGGTCAGCCCCATGGGCGGGACGAAGCCCAGCAATTATCCAATGACTATTCAATTTCGCGCAGCGGAACAACAGATCATCCAATCAGCCTGCAGAAGCCCACCATCCGGGTCAGCCCCATGGGCGGGACGAAGCCCAGCAATTATCCAATGACTATTCAATTTCGCGCAGTGGAACAACCCACTCTAAGCTTCCGCATGGAAGTCGGTAGACCCTCAACGTTTAACTGTTAAAAAAAAATAAAAAAGTGCCCTGACGGGATGAATGGGAAGGAATGTGTGTCAGTTACCTGTAGCTGAATATGAACAAAAGGTATTCTAGCGCATATTTGGTCAATGAAACGTGCACAGCAGTACATATTTCACATTTTAGGGGAATCTGAGCTGCCATGACTGCCTATTTAAACCTGTAATGTTAGCACTGTAGTTCACAAAGCTATGCTAGTTCCGCTAAAGGTTGCAAGGCTACATTGTTGCGATATGGCATCTATTATTTTGGACAAGTACATTTCCCAGTAGAGCTTACTAAAAATCACTTTTAAACGGTATAAATTCCAGAAATACACTATTTTGGGATCTTAAATTTGCTTGAGAAACAAAGCGCCATAGTTGCACATCTACACAGCAACAACAATTCCACCGGTTTATCGTACATTAGTGGCGAGTACCTGTGCATTGTGTAATTATGTAATAAATCAGTCATAAATAATGAATTATAATTTTAATGTGTGAGGCATATTGGAATCCGGGATTGTCCTGGAGCTGAAACTAATCTAATAAGTCACCCTTATTGCAAATGTTGATCCGAAATCTGTCAAGCTAGCAGGAGAGTTTAGAGGAGGACCAATCGTGTGCATCGGATACATTTTTACGGGACTCCCACATACGCGATTTTGGCAAAACGCTGGTGGTCGTGGAACTTCGTCCCTACAAAAAAGCAGGGATCTACTGTTTTAGTATTTGGTGCAATGAGGGTTTTCACATGGAAGATAGCAAAACCCATAACATTGTTCCCTTAGCAAGGTGTAAACCAAAAATTTAAAAAAAGATTTAATACCTAACGGGATCTGCTAATTGATTAGTGAACACATACCTCTTGCATGACGTAGCAGCCATCATAAGGGACTACCAACACAAGGCCTAACGCATTCTGATGGAGCAAATAGCCACAAGATTCTAGTGCCTTGCTCAATGGTTGGGACGGTTCGGTGCCTGTGACGAGTGGAGGAGAGTCAGCTAAAGACCAACGACAAATAGTGTTCTTGAACAAGACTATACCCAGGTCCAGTCCCAAGTCTGCAGCTCCACGGCCCAGGACTTTAAACTTCATCTGATCCGATCCACATTGCAGAGAGGTCTCCATGACGCCTCGCAGTCCTTCTGGAATAAAAGCACAATTCCCACAGCAGTTTTGGGAGACTTATCTGCCAAGGCAGCAAACCTTACCCGATTCTCGCTTCCCATTGAAGAGAATCTGGCCCTCCCTTACACCCTGACTGGGCAACTTGCGTGGGAGTATTTGGCGTAGCGCCTCCCAGGAAAAACCGCTTAAACTCGGCACGAGAGCGGAGAGAAGCAACACAACAGAAACAGTCCGACACGATGCGGCACAGCATCCTCCGGGAGCGTGCGGCGCCATTTGACAATGCCACGAAAACGTTTACAGCACCAGCTGGCCTTTGCAGGCAGGGTGACGCCTGGTGAGGGGGCAGGAGAGACCACACACCTGTGTTAATCAAGCTCTGCACAGGTGAGCTAATTAAGAATCAGTATCCTATTGGTCATCTTTTTTCCAAATTACATCAGATTTATTCCTATCCCTGTTACTCACCACAGCGCTGTGTCAACATCCATCCATTTTCTATGCTGCTTATCCTCATTTGGTGTATTTGAACAAACTTACAATCCTAAATGTTGGTATTAGTAGTTTTATTACATATATTTGTATATAAATTTGTATTTAATTCAATGGAGCTAGCAAATAAGCTAACAGTTATCCACGCTTTTCTTATTTTCCCGTCCAGTCTCTGTGGCTCATTAATGCCTCCTATGTGTCAGTCCAGGTGCTTCACCTGGTGATGTGCAGAGCTGTACTGAAACGTCAATACTTCCAATACTATGGAATCACAGGAGTGCCAAAAGTGAAAGAAAATACATGTGCAATTATCAATAGAATCCATCGTTTAAAAAAATATACAAATGTAGTCATGTTCTTTTACAATTTTGTCATTGCTTTTTCTGTATTGTCTTTGTTTTTTTCCCATATAGTCAAATTTCCTGTTTTGTTTTTTCCATTTACTTTTTCTCATTTACCGGATGGCTCAAGCTTCCAGTAAATCCAGTAAATGCAATGAGAAAACACAAATGGAAAAGACATTCATTCATTAAACAAGAAAATTAACGACAACATTGAAAAACCAAAGACAATACAGAAAAAGCAAAAACAAAATGGAAAAATAATATAACTACATTTGTATATCTTTATTGATTCTCTCTATATTTCCAAATGTATTTCTTTTTAGTTTTGGAACACACGTGATTCCATACAATACCACAACAAAAATGGATTCCCACATCAAAATATCCACGCTTTGATACTTTAGTCATTATCATTGGGATCTTGCCTAAATGATACACGGTACGTGCACTGTAAACCCAAATTAGTAATCATTACTAAAGCCATGCATGGTACGCGATTCCCCTAAGATGTTTTAAGTTTTTACCAAATCAAAAACCAAACTTACATAGTTATGTTCAAGATCATCCATCACCCAACTTCTTGTTTGTTCAAATTAACCATTACTTGTATATATAATCATTACTTATGTTTTTATGAGTATTTTTTAAATTGGAGGAGCTGGACAAAGTTGCCGGGGAGAGGGAAGTCTGGCCTTCCCTACCTAGAAGCTGTTGCCCCCGCAAGCCCACCTCGGATGAGCGGAAGAAAATGAATGGATGAAATGAATATATATTACTTGTTCTACATAAAATGACAATGAGATGTAATTTTTCAAATGTATTGTAAAAATAGTGCGATAGTCACATTTTAACCATTTAAGTGCTCAGTCTTCAGCCTGTAATGAATAAGAAGAGTATTTGGGTGTGTTTTTACATTTCGCCATGATACACATTTGAAACATGCTACATGAAGATGTGACGTCAGGGGGGGAGACACCTTTTGGGTTCACCAACAGGATCCCAACATCCATTTAGCCAAATGACTCACCGTCCTAAAATAAACAAATATAAGCATTAGTGAATACAATAAACTACAGCACACCATCATTAGGAATATGCTTGACTAGCTATAATAGGCTGAATGACAACTGACATTGTGGTGAAATATTTGAGTTAACATTAGCACGAGTAGAAATATGCTAAGCAACCAAATTTGTGCTATTATACATTGATAAACTTTTATATCAACCAGACTGGCGCCACTTTATCGCCTGAATTAGTGCCAAAACCTGTACGTACTTTTTTTGCAGTAGTTTACAATTCTTATTTTTAGTAACGCCGCCTTTTTCAAAACAAGATTAGTGATAGCTTGAGTTATGTGAACTACTTTTTCTTTTGCACAGTGGCACACTAAGTCGGTTGAAAGCAGTCATGTATGACTTGTGAATTTTATTGTTCCACTACTTTTACAGGTTGCATTTTACTTCTGGTATTTCACGTTTTATACAGTTTTGTTTCATTGTATATTTGCTTGGCTATGTTGGAAATCCCGCCACCACCTCAATATACTTTAGCGTTTAATTACCTGATGTACAGTATTGAACTCTTTATTCAATGAGCTAGGCTATGACATGCAATACTCTTTAAATTTACCAGACACATCAGGTGTATTCGCACAAAATAAAAGGTATCAGTGACACCAGCGTGAATTCTATTCGGTCTCGGATCAGAGAGGAAATAAGTGGAATCGTACATCACTAGTCTCGAGAGCTTGTAGTTTGTTGGTCATTCTGTATCACACACTGTCATGTGTGGTGTCGCTTACACCTAAAACTAAAATTTGGCCTTATAAATTCCACTAACTACTCTTATGGAATCCTTTAAAATAGGCCACAGCTGGCTTTCGTTTTATACCTTATGTTCCATTATACACGATGTTCTTTTGGTAGGAACCAGCCAACTATTTTCTTAACTTGTCCTCATTAGTATTGTGGTGAGCTGGAGACTATCCCAGCTGACTCCAGGCTGAGCACACCCTGGACCGCAACCATGCAGTTTGATATGAAGCAATTTTACATTTCTAGCATTACCACAGCTCTTACTTTAGCTGAGCATTTGCTCCGTTAGCACCAAGTTACAAGATGTGCAGAAGATTTTACAAATTACCAAGATAGACAGCTTGTTTATTCAACAATTTATTTGAGCAACTTTTACTGAGCAGCAAGCATTGCAGCCATGAAGTCCTGGTAAGCGGGCATTAGCTCTGGGGGAATTTGGAAAGGTGTCGCAGTTGTGGTCTGTGCTGGGGTTGTCATTGGCTTTGGGGGGTAATAATACGGCCAGGGAAAATAGGGAATATGTGACTGCATTCCCAGATTTGCGGGGTCCTTTTGGTTGGGTGTTTGTTTCCCAGCTAGCGGCTGCTGTCCCGGGAAGTGCCAGGCGTAGGGATTTAAGAGTGGGTACTGACTCACTTGTGGCACCAAGTATTGTCGAGGTACATAGACGTTCTGAGGCGGAAGACCCATTGGGAACCCAGGGAGCTGGGGCATTATTTGGTTCCGAGGCACCGATGGGAAGGGAACCTGAGACCCAGGGGGTAGAATTTGCACCTGGGGCTCAGCGGGCAACTTGGGGTTCTTTGGTACAGAGGGAAAGGGAATCTGAGAACCAGCAGGGAGCATTTGAACCTGGGATTTAGAGGCCAACATAGGTTTTTGAGGCATAGAAGGTAAGGGGAACTGAGGCACAGGTGGGAGGATTTGGACCTGCGGCTCAGAGGGCAACTTGTGGTTCTGAAGGGCACGAGGGAAAAGTTGGTCTTTGTGCCAAGCGGGCAAACCGGCAGTCTGAGGCATAGTGGCAGGGACCTGGCCATCAGAGCCATTTGGATCTGATGGTGGTGTGGTGGTTACCTTTGGGCCAGCAGTTGTCAGTGATGGTTTAGGGCACAAGAGAGAGACTGGAAGTTCCCGCCAAAGCATTGGCAGCACAAAACTTCCACCCTTGAGAGAAAACACACTGGATATTCTACAATCCCATGGCTTCAGACATTTGTTGCTTCTTTAGTGAACATTACCTGTTGAAGAACATAACAGCCACCGAAAGGGACATACATGAGGAATCCAAGAGAATTCCAGTGCATGTTGTAGCCACAGGTTGAAGGCACAAGGGACACAGGCAATGGATGTCCATTACCTTGGGGAGGAGTTGGGAAAAAAAACTGTTCATTTTGTTGCACGTGAAAAAGATAAGCGGGCATGTTTGTGTCGCGTTACCTTGCTGCACACTCAGGTGGCTGGGCCTTGCTGCATTAACCCTGAGCTTCATCTGGTCACCTGCACAATACAACGAACTCATGTGCTTCCAGAAGGCCTCCTGAGAAGCTGGCTGTTGTGTTGGCGCTGATGGCAAATGAGAAACACAGCTTATGTTCATGAAACAATTGCTAAACAATAACACTATTCTGTTTCCTACCAGGAAAATCAGCTTGATAAAACGTTTCATCCTCCAGAGAAATGTTTGATTTTTTGGTGTCCATCACCAGGGAATCCCCGTCGAGAACATTCCCAAATACAATCTTGCCTCGTGTGAGGCCTGTCACTCTGGCCTGGTGATCATCTCGTCTCCTGTCCGCCTTCCTCAGACGGTAACAGTCGACCATCAAAACACATGTTAAAATAAGAGCCACAGCCCAGTAAAGTGCAACAGTTGTCTTTTTTGCTTTGGGACTCATGTCACTAGCTTGAGACTCATGAAGATTGCCAGGTTTGGACATTTCAGGGCTGCTTTTTGTATTGGTAACTACTTCCTGGTGGCAGGTGTTGCAGAGGCAGCAACAACCAATCAAAAGCCGAAGTGGGCGGGCTGATTAATTCTCCAAATATTGGCTGCACCTGGTTTCTAGCAATTGTTGCATTTTCTGCCTGGTTTTTTTGCTTGAAACTGCAAGAAGACAGGTACGAATCAATGACAGATCAAATCAATGTTTCATGACATTTACACTGGAACATATTCGACGCGTTCTTAGGTACGCCTGCAGTGCTCTTGTCCCTAACGCAGTGTCTAGTGATTGTATATGAAATAGAAATTGTGCCGGAACAGATTCGTGCTTCTGTGAAAGGCAACATTAGCGACATCTGGGGAAAGAGTGAAGTCAAAGCAACCCCTGCCACCGAACGGAGTGAAACACGGACCGCCATTATAAACACAAACTCGCCAACGTTATTCAATAGCTAGGTTGTTATTATATACACAGGTTAGCGACAAAATAACCTGTCAAAGCAAAGACAGCCATCAATCCGTTTCGAACCTTTAACACGCGCACTGACGTATGAGGCTGCTACGTAACCGGTCACGTGATATTTGCGTGACTATTTCGGAGCAGTGTGATTCGGGAAGTCCGACACTAGCTTCGAGGTTTCGCGTTCCCTTTACCATCCCTAATATGAAATTACCAATAAGAAAAATATGCCTCAAGCTCAGTATTAAGCGTTTTACGTATGATTTTGATCATTTTGACGTCACACAATTTCCTTACGTTTAATTCCTTTAATATAGACCTGTCGTCTTTTCTTTTCCGCCACCTGCTGGAGAAACCGTGGAACAACAAGCCTCCCAAGTAAAACTTTAGAAAGGAAAGTGACGTATTCAGAATGAAAGTCAACGTCCAGATTGAGGAGTTTACTGTATAAATATTTCATTTACTTTAAAAAGTTTTAAAGGTTTAAATGTTATTGTTATGCAATGTTATTTTTAAAGCCTTCCAACACTAAAATGCACCTTCTGACAACTTTATGGCAAGCAGGCAAGTTCCTGACAGGACAAGCTTGCTTTGTTGTCAGTATTACCATTTTTGTCAATGTTATTTTCTGCCTGTATAATCACCACAGACTTTCCTTTTATGTATTACTTTTGTGCATTGCTTTACTTTTATTTTATATAATTATATCTTAATTATGTTCATATTACTTTGATATGATTTTATTGTGTATTTTATTTGTATATAACATTTCTATAACTTTTTTGTGATAGTGTTGCTATTGCTGGTTGACAATCCATCGACAGCATGATATGTCAGGTGGGTTGCCACGGTTACTCATAACAGCCACCACTAGCACATTGCCATGGTTACTGACAACAATAGTAAGCTCGAAGAGCTGAATACATGCCTACAGTGTGGTAGAGTTCTGGTATGTCTTTTCCACATTCTCTTGCAGCTTATAAGCAGTTGGAAGCATGTTTAACTACCTGCAATGCATTGCTTTTTGAGTGAGGTGAATACGTGTGCAGGATAGAAGCTTTGCACAAGGAAGAAAGTAGACAAAAAACATGAGGTCCTGCTTTTCTGGTGAGTTTTCTCCATAATGTACTAATTATTGGGAAATAACATTCACTTGCGGCCTCTGTGGCGCTTGAATTCATTATAAAAATAATATGTGTGTTTTGTCATTAGATAATGCAGTTGCAAAACTAGAACATGATCTCTGCGAGCTTCTTCGTAACCTAAACAACTATGTAAGCACTTTTTTATGTATCTACTGGGCTATGATCATCACTTTCCTGCTGATGTGAGTCATCGGATTTACCATAGAGTGCAGACCCACCCACCCACTGCATTAGAGCAGGAGTTCTGAGCTACCACCGCGAGTCTGACCACCCGAGGCTCAACACAGCAGACATTTATTCAGAGGTAGTAAAACGAAATCTGGCCTCAAAAGTAAAGAACCTAAACACTCTCTCTCTGGTCGCAGCCTCCATTTGCATGGTTGAGAAAGTGCGAGTACTGCAACAGGACGGCTTGGCCTTTGCTGGATGTGAGATGGGAAGAGGAGGTGGAGGTAAGACTAAACTCCGGGGAACTCCATCAACACATCCTACGTCCATTGTATATTTTTAGGCAATGCCAGGCTTCTGCTGCACCGAGCGGCAGAACCTGTGCATGGCCCTGGTGAAGAAGAGGCCTTCAGCGGAGGAAGTGGAGGAGGAGTCCATTGGCCTGAGGCCAGAAAAGTCCAGCTCGCCTCTGGTGGACGCGCTTCACAGAGAGAAGAAAGCCCGCAGTATGAGCCTGGAACTGCAACGTAGATTGAGGTGTTTTATTTTTTAAGATTTAGCAGGCACCGATAGTGAGAAACTGGGATTGTAAGTCATTTCTTCTGTCAGGGAGCGTTCCGGATGGAAGAGGGGGGAGGATGAATTAGTGCAACAGCGGACAGCAGAACCCTGTGAGTAGACAATCAAGTTTCATTGATGTGGCGTACAAACGTTACATTATACTGTGCAATTTTTCAACATTTTGAAGTACCTTTCGGGTTGCACAACAGTGTTGGAAGTGTCTTGGTCACACATTACCACACTGTTTTGTGTGTCTGTAGCTTTAATCCTAATGAACTGTGTTTTCCCCACACCTGTTTCAGACAGGACTGCAGTAGTAGGGACGCAAACATTAGCGACATTAGCCTAGCTACAGTATGTAAGTTACAATGCTAACATTACAGTCACATTTCAACAGCAAAAAGTCAATACAACTTGCACTTACAGCCCATACATGTATTTAGATGTGTAGCGAAGCCTCCTTTACCCAAAGTTGTTCTTTGTGAAGTGGGTGTTGTACACATTGGGTCAACATTTTCATGAAATACCATTAATGGTGTACTTTTGCCTAGAATGCATGTTTGTAGAGTACTTTGATTTGGACCTGTCAGAGAAATTACAAGTCTATTATACTTGTGGGGTGATGGGGGTAGCCTGGCAATTATCACTCTGAATAGCAACATCATCACGGGGCAAAATTCTGCAATCTGAATTATTTTTCAAGAGGACATTGAGTAGGGTATGTGTGAGAGGTTTCAAGGCAGTCAAACATGTGGGGGTGACAAAAGCGGCCATTTAATATCGTGGACCTTAGTGCAAGCACCCCCATCTAGAAAAATCATATGAAAAGATGCATTTTTGTAAAGGACTTCAAAATCTAAAAACAGATATATCTTTGTCTCCCAACAGCCTCAGAATCAAATGTCCTCAACTTCCGGTTCGGCTCCGCTGATCACCCGTGTTGGCTGGTCAATCGTAACCTGACTGATAATGTTGTGCGGCAAGAGGAGGACGAGGCCAATATGTTTGTTTGCGACCACAAGCCCACTCCTTTTGGTATATGCCATCATAAGGTGAGACTAATAAAAAAAACAATCAGCTGCCCATCACGCGCACGAGCGCCCCCTGTGGTAAAAGTATGCCAATGCAGTACAGAAAGCTGGAGAAAAGTAATGCATTCTAATAATAGTTTAATACAAATAATTAGGCATGTTAATCTCTAATGAGAGACCACTTGATTCAAATCTAGATACGCAGGTTATGATGCGATTCAAAACCGATATATTTGAAAAACAGAACGATTAAATTCAACGATTAATATTTGTTGACGTAGATGTTTATTTTACATTACAAAATAAAGATGCCAGTTATATCAAAAGTGGCATTCTTACTGAACATATGGTACCCAAGCATGCTGTAAGGCACTGGTAAGAATAAAGTCAATAGAATAACATGTCAAATGTGTTTATTGTTTAGACACAGACAAAAACCATACTGTAATGCTGAATGGACAGACCAGTCTCTCGCTTTGTTTATAAGCTACTCTGTCAACCAATTGCATCTCTCTCGATAACCGGTGCATGTCTCCACAATCGATTAATGTGAAGATTAATGGCTGATTAGTATCGATTCATCTGATCCATTAGCTTCTCAAACCGGATATCCGGTCGAATCGGTTTATCGTGAACATCCCTACAAATAATCAACCCAATCCACCTTAGTACGTTTGACAAAAAACACAAAACAATGCATTTTAATTATGTTACATCTGAGTCAATTACAACTTTTTGGTGCAATTCTTGCCTTTATTGCTTACTTAAACCTACAAGCAACCCTTTTTTGCATCATATTATCATGCAAACACATTGCGCAATGCATGTAATACTGCAATATACAGTATGAGCTCTGTCAGGCATTTTTCAATGTGTTCACAGGATGGGGAATTTCACCAGAAGTTTTATATGGATGGAAAGACCTTTGTCAACATGTTCCCTGATGGCTCGGCTCAGCTCTTGTATCCAGTTAAAAGAAAAATAATCAAATTATACCATGGAAAATAATGTTTTGCACATTGCATATGCTGTCAAACTACCATCCTTATCAATGTGGACAGTTACCCCAGCGGCCATGTGGCTCTTGTTGTTGCGGTCGCCCAAGATAGAGGAAGGGTTTGCATATTGTATGACGAAAGCCGCAAGCCCCATCGACCCATCCGAGCCATCTTCCAATCCAATGGCATGGCGACCTGTTACCACAGAAATGGAAAAATATGGTAAACAAATATGGAAAAAATGATATATTGATGTAATATGTTTCTTGACTGGATTGGTGTACAGTCAATATGTTGATTGTCTATAATGGCTCTTAGGTTGAGTCTGAATGAAACAGGCGGTCAGTGTTTGGATGAGACCAGCGCCAGAATCCGTCGCTGGACCTGGAAAACCCTTCCTCCCCCTCACCTGCCTCCCCTCTTTCTGTCCCTCAATAGGAATGTTGGGATTCGAGTACTGGGGAAGGACCAAGTGTTTGTCTCATTCCTGGCTAGTGGTCAACAGGCAAGGTGTAGCGTGGGTAGCTGCAGCGTTCAGGTAATACACACGTTGCCCTGCTTAATTATTGGCACCCCTGGTTAAGATGTGTTAAAAGCCTTTGAAAGAAAATGTCATAAAATCACCTGCCCCACAATTATGGGCACCCCTAACAGTTCTTAGGAAATACATTTATTGAAGTATTTCTGTTGATTAGAGTATCAACACTTAATTCACCACGTCCCGCTTCCTTGTGATATAAATGTGACATGACAAGGATACCAAGAAAAAGGAACACACCATTCAAGTACGGCAGATGTGCGTCCATCTTCACAAGTCAGGCAATGGCCACAAGAAAATAGCCACGCACCTGCCCGTATCAGAAGATTCATTAACACGTTTAAAACAACTGGAAGAGTGGTGAACAAGCCTGGACAGGGACACAGGTTTATTTTCCCACCATGCACCATTAAAAGGATGGTAAGAGAACTAACAAAACTCGCTCCTAAAAGAATTGCAACAAATGTTCGCACGGAGTTACAAAGTCTCCAAAACAACGATCAGGCGCTACTTACATGCCAAGAAGCTGCTTGGTAAACATGCTTGAAAAAAAACTCCTCATTTGCAACATATGGAGTTCGTTAAGTGGTACAGGAACCATGTGCTTTGGTCACATGGGAGCCGAACTAGAGCTACACTCCAAAATGGGTCTGGCGTAACAAAAAAGATAATTGTGCAGAAAACCACTTCATGCCCACTGTGAAGAATGGGGGGGGATCAGTGATGCTGTGGGCCTGTTTCTCTTTCAAAGGCCCTAGGAACCTTGTTAGTGTGCACGGCATCATGAACACTTGGCCTCCGCCCGAAAGCTGAAGATGGGTCATGACTGGGTCTTTCAGCAACATAACGACCCTAAACACATGGCCAAATGTAGACAGAAATGGTTCACCAAGCACAGAATCAAGCTCCTCCCATGGCCATCTACATCCCCAGACCTCAACCCCATTGAAAACCTGTGGAGTGAGCTGCAGAGGATAAGACCCAGGTTCCTGGATGATTGGGAGATTGTGCAGAGAGGAATGGTTGAAGACCCTTCGTTTCGTATTTTCCCATCTTGTGAAACATTGTAGAAGATTAGGTGCGGTTTTGTTGGCAAAAGGGGTGTTAATAATTGTGGTTCACATGATTTGATGTATATATTTTTTTAATGTGCACTTGAATTAAAGTTTGGATTTTCCATTGTGCTCTTTTTTAGAAAAAAACGGGGTGCCAATATTTATGGTGGGCGCTGTATTCTTTATTGGAATAAAACTACATTCAGCATCTACGCCACTATTTTAGTTGTATTTCAATTTAGTGTTAAAGTAGGTTTGGTGACACAAAAACAGAAAAATACCTGTTTCCCACAGTGTAAATGCACAAAAGATAAACCTTCTTGCGGACCATCGGTACTGAAGGATGAGCTCTTCGTGCTGGCAGCCAGAGTGAAGATCCACCAGTGCATACAGCAGCTCAACTGGAGCCTCCTAACGCCCTTGCATCAGAAGACCATTCCAGCCCCGAGCATCCGTTCTTTTGGCAAACGGCTTCTGGAGGTCAGCACCAACATGTTGATGAGCCAGCATGACCGCACCTTCATCCAAGGCTGCCTTCATGATTGTTTCTAAAGAAAACAACTGCACAAGGCCACTGTTTTCATGGTTACAATAGCTTTTATTCATTGTATCAACTCATTCCAAGTTATGCAAATATAAAAATTACTCAAATCATAGCAAATCAATTTCTCCAATACTATTTTGACAACAGCACAACAACATGTGCATTTATATAGGGTGTTAGATACTCTTACAATAAACTTTTAATAATTCTTTATTTGGCTCAGTGGTATGAATGACAATTATTCAATCACAATGATCAATAAGATGCAACCAGACCACTGACTATGCACTCATGGATGTCAATCTCTCCTAATCTGATGTCTGCTTGGATAAGAAGTGAACAGTACGAGAACAGGACCAACTGGCTGGCAGGGGCGCCGTGAATGCCACTCTGGTGTCAGGAGTGGGGCATCTCTATGGGGCGTGGTGACAACAATGAGAGCATCCAGTCTGTGCTTGCAGTCTTCCTGCCTTCAGCGCAGACCTTCATAAACATCCCGTCACAGCCCCAGGAGAGTCCCACATCAAACCTAGACGGGACCACGCAGAAAGTGACTTTAGTTTAGCCTTACCTAAGAATATAGAAGCATTTCAATCAAACAAGTCCTTACATAGAGGGGCTTTTAGCTGCTGCCACACAGTGAAGAGTGGTGTTAGGAGTGGTGGTGTGGCATTGTGTTCATGTGGACGTTCATCTTCATCTCATTGTCTAGGATCTGCACCAGCTGCTGCATGGAGGGCAGGTGACCAGACTCCAGTTTGGACCACACTGGCACATCTACGCAGACACATTTTTGTTCATAATTCTACATGATTATCAACATACAGTTGCACATCGGTTAGAGATAAAAATTAATGCCAAAATTTTGCCTTGGTTTGCATACATGTTCCAGTTAGTGTACAATATGGTGCTTGTCTTGTCATCCAACTGTGTTCTTAAATGTATTTTAATCACAAAACGTCGTAGTTACCAGCCTATTGGATTGGTACTACATGGAAACGGGAACCGGACATCAGCGCCGTCACCTGTCAATGATGTCAGCAGGTGACTGTGGTTCTTTGCCAACTAACAGTTACGCTACACGCCTTAGCTTTTCTTTTGATCACTGCTGCAAAATAAACAATGGAGGCAAATACAGTTGCAATTGCCAGCATTTTGATAATGAAGGTGAGAAACACTTGAATTCAAGAAATAACTCAGCAAAACATGAAGATTGTGTCTGAATTTGGCTCCCACATCACTCACTGTCAACAATCATCTATTCATTCATTCATTCATTTTCTATACCGCTTATCCTCATTAGGGTCGCGGGTATGCTGAAACCTATCCCAGCTGACTTTGGGCGGGAGGCTCGGTACACCCTGGACTGGTCGCCAGTCAATCGCAGATCACCTCTTCAGTAAAGGTAAAATTGTTAAGTGTTTTCTGCAACTGTAATTGTAAGACTATAAAACCGTGTTGTGTTAACAGGGTTTCTACTGATTTGACATTTCTAAATTACATACTTTTCCCATACTAAGTAAATAAATGTGTATTGTTAGAATATTAACTGATGATTAATAAAGTTGACAATGGACAACTATTTTGGTATTTGATTGAGTGTTTTTAATTTTTGAAAAAAAAAAAAGTAAATATCCTCTTATTTCAGCCTCTGAAATGTGAGTATTTTGTTCCATTTCATTTGTCATCCATAAAGGCAGACCTATTAACTTTGTGTTTTAGGAAAAACAAGATCATCAGTTTGACTTTGGAAAAAAACTATCTTATATGTTGTGGACCAAACCATTAACATTTGTGTTTAGTTCATGTTGATTTGGTCCATCTAGTTTTCATTGATGACTCAATTTATCGAAACAACAATCGACCCAGAACAAAATTGTTAGTTTCCGCCCTACTATCGTGTAAATAAATGATTTAAATGTTTTGATTATTCTGAACATAATTGTCCTGACTTTTTCCCTTTGTACGCCAACCCTGGCCATTAAAAAAAAAATCCCAAAACACATAGCGGTATTGGTTTATTGAGAGTTAAACAATATCAGTATATCAGATATAGTAAAAAAGTCAACACTGGACGTCCCTAATATATATACATATATTAGGCCGCACGGTGGTCGAGTAGCACATTGGCCTCACAGTCAGGAGGTTCAGGGTTCGAATCTCCGTTGGGCATCTCTGTGTGGCGTTTGCATGTTGCATGTTCTCCCCGTGCATGCGTGTGTTTTCTCCGGGTACTCCGGTTTCCTCCCACATTCCACATTCCAAAAACATGCATGTTAGATTAATTGGCCACTCTAAATTGTTCATAGGTGTGAGTCTGAATGGTTGTATGTCTTTGTTTTGTCTATGTGCCCAGCGATTGACTGGCGACCAGTCCAGGGTGTACCCCGCCTCTCGCCCAAAGTCAGCTGGGTAGGCTCCAGCATATCCGCGACCCTAATGAAGATCAGCGGTATAGAAAATGAATGAATGAATGAATGAATGAATATACAGTATAACATTATGTCTTCATATCATTTCCAGCAGATTACAGCTAGGTAATGTAGTTTATAGAGGAGGATAAAAACAGGGGGCTGGCCCTTCAACTTGTCAAACTTCCCAAATGTTTTTGGGGATGCCTTGCCTATTGTGTGCTCAGCAAGCACCTTGGAAAATCAGATCGGTCCATTTATTAATATTATTTGTATTTTTAATTATTCGTAGTTTTATCTTTTGGTAAGCAGAACAGAACAGATACAGAAACATGAATATTGTTCCATACTTAACTGTGAAATGTATAAAATCAAATTGTATACTTTTCCATTCTTGCGTAGGAACCCTGGGTTAACCTTTTTGTTTTTAAAGAACGGATTCATTGGATTTACATTATTTTTTATGGGAAAAATGTATTTGTTTAGTGTACATTTCCGTCCATCTGGAATGGATTAATTTCGCTTACCAAGGTTCCACTATAATTAATTATTCATATCACTACTGACATATGTGGCTGTATCGACCACATAAAACACTCACCATTTAATGTGATTTCAAAAGCTCCCGTGGACATCAACTGATTTTCGATCATATTGCTGAAGAAGAACACCATCATACATGCATATATCTGAAAGGAACAATTAAAAAAAACAGTTTTATCCAAGCAATGTCCCATAACACTTCCTAATTCAAGAACACTAACTGGCACATTTAAGCACCGAAATCCAAGCATTGTTATCATTGACCCTAGACACTAATGGGACTCACTGATGAAGCAAATCAGCATCATGCAATACTCAGAAGACAAGCTAATTAAATCCCATGGGCTATACTTAGCACAGAATATGTTATGTGTATAATTACATACATCTATTGGTGGATCTATGCTAATGATTATCAGCTCTCATTGTGATGCAATGCAGCGCTACACTATAATCCATAAAATACATAAGGACTACAACTGTACCTTATTTCCTTGGCCCCACTCCCAGATACCTGGGGCTTGTACACCAAACAGGGCAAATGGATCCTTCCCAATAATGATGAGACCAATCACCAGCAGTTTGAAGACAGAGAGGAAAGAAGCAATATGCCTGAGGGGAATGACAGACAAAACGCCACCTTTAACAAACAGGCCTCAAGTGATGTCATGTCCAAACCCATCCAGATAGTCTCCATGTGATGCTGATGTCTGTGACTTAATTGTACAGATGCACGTACTGCTCTCCTTGCTGCAAAAGATGGTCAGTAAGTTCAGTTCTGTATACTATATAATATTGTACGATACCATGTACAGTGATGTGAAAAAAGTGTTTGTCCCCTTCTTGATTTTTTTATTGCATGCTTGTCACACTTAAATGTTCATCAAATCAAACAAATTTCAATTTGTTTGGTAGACAGCAGAATTCATGGATTTATTTCTCACAGCAGATCCACCAGGTCCATAAGCAGCAAAACAGCCCATGTCCATCACTCTACCACCACCACAGTTTACTGTTGGTATGATGCTCTTTCTGAAATGTGGCCTTACTTTTATGCCAGATGTTTGGGGACACAACTTCCAATATGTTAAACTTTTGTCTCGTCAGACCACAGAGTATTTTCTCAAAGCTGTTGGAGATCAAGATTTTTTCTTGCAAAATAAAGACAAGCATTCATGTTTTTTTTGTTCAGCAGCACTTTTCATCTTGGAACGCTGACATGCAGGCAGTTTTTTGCCAGTGTCTTTCTTATGGTGGAGTCATGACCATAAATGAATGTAAATAGACATTCTCAACACACATAGAACACACCTGCCCCTTGTCGTCTAACTGTGTAAAAATTAGCATGTCATAAAAAATATCTTACATTGCAGGTGGAATTGTATCGGTGACTACATCTTCCTTAACCACAAGTACGGGCATTACAGTTTGTTGTGTGCTTTTTATTGGAGTGTTTTTTTTTGTGCAAGGTCAACTTTTTTTTTTTGATTATGATAAGTGCAATGTTTTTTGTCTTGTTTGTTCAATTTGTTGTTTATTTTATTTAAAAGCACTTGACATTTCCAATTACAATGTTAAATACGCTTGAGAAATTAAACTTTATTGCTTTTGATACATGTACTCTCGTTAACATGCCATATATTTAATAAAATAATGGTCTCAAAAAATGTTGTCAATAATATCGATTATTGACAATAATTTGTAGGAAAATTATCGTCCAGCAGAATTTGTTATTGTGACAGTTGTAATCATCACACAGAAACAGGTAGGTAATAAATATAGACAATATCCCATTTTATTTATTTTCTCTAAATTTAGAGAGCGGTTGTATAAGCCTTGGCAGAGGCCTTGGCGGTCCGATCCTCGGCTACAGAAGCTAGCTGTCGGTACGTGGAATGTCACCTCTCTAGCGGGAAAGGAACCTAAGCTGGTGCATGAGGTGGAGAAATTCCGGCTAGATATAGTCGGACTCACCTCAACGCACGGCAAGGGCTCTGGAACCAGTCCTCTCGAGAGGGGTAGAACTTCATTCCACTCTGATGTTGCCAGCAATGAGAGGCGACGAGCAGGGGTGGCAATTCTTGTTGCCCCCAGGCTCCAAGCCTGCACGTTAGAGTTTAACCCAGTAATTGAGAGGGTAGTTTCCCTACGCCTTCGGGTGGGGGGACGGGTCCTGACTGTTGTTTGCGCTTATGCGCCAAACGGCAGTTAAGAATACCCGCCCTTTTTGGAGTCCTTAGAGAAAGTACTAGAGAGTTCTCCCTCGGGGGATTCCCTTGTTCTGCTGGGTGACTTCAACGCTCATGTTGGCAACAACAGTGAGACCTGAAGAGGTGTAATTGGGAAGAACGGCCCCCCTGATCTTAACCCGAGCGGTGTCTTGTTATTGGACTACTGTGCTCGTCACGGATTGTCTATAACGAACACCATGTTCAAGCATAAGGGTGTCCACATGTGCACTTGGCACCAGGACACCTTGGGCCGCAGTTCGATGATTGACTTTGTGGTTGTGTCGTCGGACTTGCGACCACATGTTTTGGACACTCGGGTGAGGAGAGGGGCGGAGCTGTCAACTGATCACCACCTGGTGGTGAGTTGGTTCCGATGGTGGGGGAGGATGCCGGTCAGACCTGGCAGACCCAAACGCATTGTGAGGGTCTGCTGGGAACGCCTGGCAGAGTCCCCTGTCAGAAGGAGTTTCAACTCCCACCTACGGGAGAGCTTTGACCATGTTCCGAGGGAGGCAGCGGACATTGAATCCGAGTGGGCGATGTTTTGTGCCTCCATTGTCGATGCGGCTGATCGGAGCTGTGGCCGTAAGGTGGTCGGTGCCTGTCGTGGCGGTAATCCCAGAACCCGTTGGTGGACACCAGTGGTGAGGGATGCCGTCAAGCTGAAGAAAGAGTCCTATCAGGCCGTCTTGGCCCATGGGACTCTGGAGGCAGCTGACAGGTACCGGAAGGCCAAGCGGTCTGCAGCTCTGGCGGTCGCTGAGGCAAAAACCCGGACATGGGAGGAGTTCGGAGAGGCCATGGAAAACGACTTCCGGATGGCTTCAAAGAGATTCTGGACCACCATCCGCCGTCTTCGGCAGGGAAAGCAGTGCGCAGTCAACACCGTGTATGGTGGGGACGGTGTGCTGCTGAACTCGACTCGAGATGTTGTGGACCGGTGGAGGGAATACTTTGAAGACCTCCTCAATCCCACCGACACGCCTTCCAACATGGAAGCAGTGCCTGGGGACTCTGAGTCGGGTTCGCCTATCTCTGGGGCTGAAGTCACCGAGGTGGTCAAAAAGGTCCTTGGTGGCAAGGCGTCTGCAGTGATGCGGACTCTGCACCGATCTGTCGTGGTGAAAAGAGAGCTGAGCCAAAAGGCAAAGCTCTCGATTTACCGGTCGATCTACGTTCCTACCCTCACCTATGGTCATGAGCGTTGGGTAGTGACCAAAAGGACAAGATCGCGGTGTATAAGCGGCCGAACTGAGTTTTCTCTGCAGGGTGGCTGGGCTCTCTCCCTTAGAGATAGGGTGAGAAGCACTGTCATCCGGGAGAGACTCGGTGTAGAACTGCTGCTCCTTCGCATTGAGAGGAGTCAGATAAGGTGGCTCGGGCATCTGGGGAGGCACGTCCAACCGGTAGGAGGCCTCAGGGAAGATCCAGGACACGTTGGAGAGACTATGTCTCTCGGCTGGCCTGGGAACGCCTCGGCATCCGCTGGGAAGAGCTAGACGAAGTGGCCGGGAGAGGGACCTCTGGGTTTCCCTGCTTAGGTTGCTGCCCCCGCAACCCGACCTCGGATAGGCGGAAGAAAATGGATGGATGGGCTTATACAACGGTGCAACCAGAAATTACGGTTGTTTTTTCTTTATTCTATCTTTCAAGAAACCAGCCAAGTTTCATCCATATTTTCCCAATTTAAAATACAAATGTAGAACTTTCAACATTTATTTTTTAAATCACATTATAGAGCAGTGGTGTCCGAAGCGCAGTTCACAAGACATTTGTAGGCATGAGCCCATGTTTTAATCTGCCCTCAACAAATTCTAAAAAAAAAAACCCAAAAAAAACAGCACAAATGGGGAGAGAACAGCAGAAAAAAGGTCATAACCATGCAATAAACCTGTGGCTTGCTTGACATGTACACAGCTGTAAACAACAAGTGGTGCATAAAACCTGTATATAATTAATGATCTTGTTTTAATAAATGGCATATCTTATCTTAATGTAGCAAGAAAAAGTTGAAAAGCTGGTGCTAATAACTACAAAAAAAAAACAGGCGCAGGATGTTTTTTTCTTATTCTTTTCCTTTCGGCTTATCCCGTTAGGGGTCGCCACAGCGAATCAACTGCCTCCATCTAACTCTGTCTTCTGTATCCTCTTCTCTTGCGCCAACTACCTTCATGTCCTCTTTCACTACATCCATAAACCTCCTCTTTGGTCTTCCTCTAGGCCTCTGCTTGGCAATTCAAAGCTCAGCATCCTTCTACCAATATCAAAACGTGCAATGAAGTCGAACCTCCGAATTTAAATACCTTTTAAAATTGTGGATTAAGGAAGGAAACTAATCTTTTCGGCTGAATAATGCTTCTAAAAACGCACATGCAGAGGTTAACTGACTGTTACAAATGTTAGAAAAGTGGGACTACAACTACCTGTCCCCTTCTCTATACGCAACACATCCATCACATGTTAAAGTAAAGATTGAGTACACACTTTGTTTTTTTGTCATAAAATGCAGCTGTTAAATTCTTATGAGACTTGTGTACAGTTCGGAAGGTTTTAAATAGTGCCATTTCACCCTCTCCATTTTGCGGTGATGTGGACCGTACGGGTTAGGATTGGTCAGCTTGTGATACACTATTTCCTGTCTTTACATTTGTTTGGATGCTTTACAGCCCACCTTCAGGGGAGCCTCCCAATGCGACTTCAGATCAACATTTGCAATAAAAGTGACTGTTGCCACAATAGTGATGTTAGAGAATGTGCCGAGTAACAGAGGGGGTGTTTCTGCTAACAGCGTGTCAATGCTTCCTTCATTTAGGGCAGTGCTTCTCAAATAGTGGGGCAGGCCCCTTGGGGTGGGGTTTGTGAGAAGCACACAATACTTTCAATGTTAGTGTAAACATGCCAATACGTCCACATTTCTCATACTCAACATGCAATTTGACTCTTGAATACACTTGTATGCTTCACAGATCTCCATTTTGTTGCATTTTCCTGGTTTCTGTTTCAAGTTCAGTTTTTACAGTACAATGTAAATAAATGTTATCAGTTGTTAGGGGGGTGTGGAAACATTTCTGTCTCCGAGCATGACAGAACGACAGAAAATAACCGATAACCACTGATTTAGGGCAAGCGTATACAGCTGCCTTTGATTACTCACCTGGCCAGTATGTGGTTTTGTGTGCACGTCAAGCTTCAAGAAATGAACTTTTTCTCGAACAAATTGGTCCAAGCGATACGATGGCTCATAAGGTTTCATCTCAGTCAATACGCAACACACTGATTAGTTCCAGCTTCAATAACACTTGTTAATCGCCATTGTCTATCACTGACGGAGAAGGTGAACGAGCTAGTGACTAGTTTCATTGTGGCTCATTGAGATCCCCCCATGGAAAATCAATGTCTCTAGCGTTTCGTTTTTTGAATTGACGTTGACCCTGACGAAGAACAGGACACTGCCAGATGGGACAGTGTAATGACTAGGCAGAAGCACAAACCAACCATTATAGATTATACATCTATGCCGCATCTTCCTAGTTAAAAATTAGTACAAAATATGTTAACTTATTTGTATACAGTTAAATATGTTGAACATTTACCTAAAACATTGTGTGTGCTATTAAGAAATGTTTTACCAGCATCACAGAAGAGATTGTGTTCACCCTCAGAGGTTTCTTTTCAGGTCACTAGTGTGTTTATTACCAGCCCAATTAATGGAGACCCTGGGGTCTTATTAACTTCTAACAACTTGGCCAGTGTGGCCTAAAAGCATTACATTGTTCCTGAAGCTGCCACAGTAATAGCTGAAGTATTTTGCATGAGAACTCAGGCAATAATCCGGGTCATCTTCCCAGACCGCTGTAACAAAGATGCTTGCTTACCGATAGACGGGTATAGGAAGGTAGTTCTCCCCTTCGATGCGGATGTCTGGGTACCGCTGGTACAAAGCCTGCGTGTACTCCTCAAACACCCGCTTGTACCCTCAGGAGATGCTGCATTAACAAAAACCATACAGTTAGGCGAACTGGTGCACATAAGGCTTCATTGTGAGCTATGACCTCAAAATATCACATAAGTTGAACTCTTAAAATGGTGCTGTGCCTCTTTGGTGACAAATTGCACTTTTTAAACCAGTTAATATAAGAGCACCACCAGTTAGCATATGTTAGCCATAGCGGTTTAAAAGAATGGATTGAACAAATAAATGTCAATACTTGTCACAATGTGAAGTTAAACTTTGTAAACATTATCTTCCCGCTCAAATAAAATGAAATCGCTGTCTCGTACATGTGTACATTAACTGTAGTGTGCGCACACACACACAAACGCGGTCTCAGAGAAGCAACCGACAATTTTGAGTTCTTGTGAGGTTATTATAGGCTACGCATCCAATGNGTGAGGTTATTATAGGCTATGCATCCAATGTAGGGTGTGAAACAATTCCTCGCACGGTTTGAATGCCTCAATTACAGCAAATGAAAATTTATCTGCCCCAAGTAATCGTGACGTGCTTACGTCACCAACGCAGAAGAAGCAGCGGCTGTTTAGTTGAAGGAGCGAGAACATTATAGAAGCGACGGGAAATGACAAGGTGACGAAAGAGGAGGTAAACACACGAACATAAAATGTGGGAAGTCTGGTGGCATTTGAGGCTGAACAGCAAGTTTAACACCGTGATGTGTACCCGTTGTAACACGGCCCTTTACACACCACAATAGTGCATCTCCAATGTTGCATCATCTCTGAATACGGCCAAAACGAAGTGGATGACCCGAGAAAAGGCAAACTGAAAGTAGTCCCAATCAATGAGCTTAACGTTGATGTACCACTGTATGTTTAGGTTTATTATGACGGTGTCGTGACTTCCAACACTAGTCTGGTTGGCTGGTTTAGATATAGGGTTCATTAATGCGGAGCCATCAAAATAAAGTAATTTAGTTTTAGTACTATAAATTAATGAATTACTATTTCTCTCCTTTGTAGTCAATCATTACAGTCTTGGATGGACAAATCTATCCCCAGAGCACCAATATGTAGCCCCATGCAAGCAGCTGAGCTAACAAACAGCATTTTAAACATGACAGTCCTAGCCATAAGGCCACTGGGTGTAGTGGATAAATATACTGCAGTTTGCTCCAATGCAATGTAAATAGAGAGAAATAAAACAGTTTTCGAAAAAATGCAAAGGTCGTTCATGATTAAGAAAAACGTCTTATTTTCTCTTTTATAATTGCTCTTTAACCAAGCAAAAATGTTTTATCCTACTACCCAAAGGACTTTTCAGTGGAATACTTGATTACTAAAATATTTGCTAGCTGAATCCCTAATTAAGCTTGACGCTAATCTTTGCCAATTTGCCATTATTAGCTGACAACAAACATGTGTCTGCAGGTGTTTTTTCATAAAATATCCGCTGTGTACGGATGAGCCATTTAACCTAGTTTGTGCAACTGTTGAGCAATTATAAATATACCGAGCAAGTATTATCCAAATACTTGAAGGAATTGTCAGTGAAATACTCGATTACTAAAATATTTCATAGCTGCATCCTAAGGTGTGTGTGTGTGTGCTACGTAGTGTGGGACAGCCTCGACCAGAGGTGTTGCTTTATTTTTGCATAAAATACAGTACAAATATCTGCTGTGTTGTTCTCCCCGTGTGTGCGTGGTTTTCTCCGGGAACTTACTAACATTCCAAAAGCATGCATGTTAGGTTAATTGGCGACTCAAAATTGTCCATAGGTGTGAAATCTGAGTGTGAATGTTTGTTTGTCTGCCCTGCGATTGACTGACGACCAGTCCAGGATGTACCCAGTCTTTTGCTCAAAGTCAGCTGGGATAGGCTCTGGCATACCCTCGACCTTAATGAGGATAAGCGGTATAGAAAATGAATGAATATCTGCTGTGTATAGATGAGCTATTAATCTTAGTTCATGCAACTACGTATGCTCCTCCTTACATCCATCTAGCTGAGTTACACTCAACAGAAAACGTGTTATAGTGCAAGCGAATTACGTTGAATATGTGAGATGGTGACGCGAGTTACTGAATTTGAAGACACGTATTTGTTGTTTCGCTGCGATTGGCTGGCGACCAGTGCAAGGTGTAGTCAGCTGGGGTAGGCTCCAGCATACCGCCGCGACCCTCGTGAGGATAAGCGGCATAGAAAATGTATGGATATTTACTGTTTGGTTAAACCACAAGCTTAGCAGTAATATGGACTCGAGGCCTTGTTTTCCGCCTTCACTGACCGGAAGTAGACTCAAGACTTACGTAGAAATGACGTCTTCCAGCTTTGGCACACGTGTGTAGTCAATTGGTGCCAAAACCCAGTTAAAGTTGGACGGCTTAAGATGCTTAGCTAGCTAGCTAGCTAGCTCGCTAGGTAGGTAGTTAGCCACCAGGTTCCGTCGACGTCTGCTAGCTTGCGATGACTCGCCACATTTTCGGCTCCTCCACTCACCAAATTTGAAACTTCAGCAGGGGCCCTGCAGCGAACTGCATTTTCATCTTCTTCACACCACTGGGGTCACCAGACGCGGCGAGGCACAGCGACAAAACCCCGACGACGAGGAAAGAAAAGCTTAGCCACTTCATCGCCATTCTTTCCGGGGTGTTTCCCGACTGAGGTTGGTTGGGCTTGAGTGGCAGGTGAATCGGTCGGTCCCTTCGTTTTCTTCTCTCGCACGCCAGCAACGGAAATCCACTTGCGTTATCGCTCTAACGCCATCTAGGCCCAGGGCAGTGAAACTACACGCTGAATTACAGCAGGATTGGATATGGACTATATCGACTATAAATTACACTAATTAATAAAATTACACTGAATAATAAATAATAATAATAAAAATAAAAAAAAATACTTGCCATCCAAAGATTAGTATGTGAGGGAATGTACCAAAAGTGATCAAATGTGCAACAAGTGATGACTTTGTGGACATTTATTCATTTATTTGCTATGCTGCTTATCCTCATTAGGGTGCTTTTTTCCCCCTATTTATTTTTGTGAACAGTCAACTGTCCTCTTAATTTTCAAGTCAGTTCACTAGTTAACAGGTGCATTGTAATAAATTAGAATATCATGCAAAAATGTCATGTCAGTAGTTTAATACAGAATAAGTGTTGAATAAAGGCTTAGGAAGCTTTTCCAGTTAATTCCCAACACCATTCTACCGCTTTCATAATATTCCAACACATAATTGGGGTTTTCTTCATTAGCCATTACAATTTCAAGACTTTAAACCATTTTTAAAACTGCAACTGCAAGCTTTTAAGAAGTCCGACATGTGATGTAACAGAATCCCCATAATGTTGTGTAATCAGAAGTAAACAAACCTCCAACTTCGCAACATTGTCAGGCAGATATAGTAGTCAACTTCATTTTACACTTTCAGTATACTGAGTTACAAATGCTGACCTCATTTGACCGAAGGAATGTCATGACCGAAAGAATGAGATCGCGGATACAAGCGGCGGAAATGAGTTTCCTTCGTAGGGTGGCTGGACTCACCCTCCCCTGGGTGAGGAGCTCGGCCATCCGGGAGGAGCTCAGAGTAGAGCCGCTGCTCCTTCACATCGAGAGGAGCCAGTTGAGGTGGCTCGTGCATCTAGTCCGGATGCCTCCCGGGCGCCTCCCTGGTGAGGTGTTTCGGGCATGCCCAGTCGGGAGAAGGCCCCCGGGAAGACCTAGGACACGCTGGAGGGACTATGTCTCACAGCTGGCCTGGCAACGCCTTGGTGTCCTCCCGATGGAGCTGGAAGAGGTCGCTGGGGACCGGGAAGTCTGGACTTCCCTACTGAAGCTGCTGCCCCCGCGACCCGGACCCGGATAAGCGGTGGAAAATGGATGGATGGAGTTACAAATGTTAAAATATTTAAACAAATGTTCACATGACTAACTTGTTACTTATAAACACAAGGCAAAGCTTTTTTTTAGGATAGTTTTATGAACTTTACATTTATAACAACCTCATGTCATTCCAAAGTCAACCAATAGCCCAAGAGTTGCAGTTATTATGCCCAAATCTTATTTAGTGAGTGCTTGCATTCAGTTTATTTAATATGACCCAATTAAAACAAGAAATACATCCAACAAGTAATTGCTCCCAAAGCTGTTAGTTTTGCTTTATCATCACTCAGTGGTTGAGTCTTGCCTTTCTCTCATCTTCCACGGCGGTCTGCAATGCCAGCACATTGTCTGTTGGTGGTGACGAAACAACAAAAACGTAAGAGTTACACTATTTCGCTGTAATTGATGCTATCACATCCAATATATTAGAATTGATTTGATGCGATTTGCACAAACCCAATAACTTCTGAGAGTAGTCCATCAAGTGTGGGATTCCTGCCTCGATGTTATAAGACGTTTGCTCCATTGCCTTCACCAGCTCAGTGGCCCTCTAAAAAACAATAATTAAAAAATGAATTTGAGGTGTTTATTTAAAAAAGGTGCCGCAAAATGGAGAAAGGCTACCTGAAGGTCTGCATAAACTTGCTCCTCTAGTTCCGCCACATGGCTTATGGCGTCATACACGCTCCTGTCCACAACCGTGTCCTATGACACACAAGAGCAATGAGTTACACGCATCTTTAGTATTAGTATTAGCTCGAAGCTAAACATGCAGACCTCCTCTGAGCAATCGACAGGTTCCTGAGCTTTGGCCTCTCCACTGGCTTTGGAATTACCATTTAATTCCTTCACTCTGTTGAACACGACATCCTCATTTAAAAAAAAACAAACAAAAAAGGCATAATCCCATGTACATAATATACAAGAAAACGTTACCTGTCGGCGTAACGTAGTGTGTTCATTGTATATTCACATGAAGCCATTCCTGGGGACACCATGGCGATCTGATCAGGAGACATGGGCGAAAAAGCAAGCATGTAATCCCCGGTAAACGCACACGCATTTACATTTTTTCTGCCAAATGCAAGACGATCCCTCTTTGATTATTTTTAAATTGTGCTTTTGCTTTTCAAGCGGGTCTGTCCAGGTCACTGGCATGTGTGAGTGACAGGAAGAAAAACTCAGACTCACTTGGGGAGAAGTCGTGTGGCAGTCACCTGGTTGTTTGCATGTACAATTGTTCCTGGCCACTTTGCGCTTCAAATTTTGCGACTTCACCCTAATAGTTTTTCTATAATATATTCCTTCATCATCAAACCATGTATTGTGGTTTAATACGGCCTATTTTTAGTCAAAGCATATACATATGTAAGCCAATGTTATGTATATTTTTGTCTCAAATAAGCATTTAAGCATAAAAATTGCTTAATTAACAAAATACAAATATAAGGCATTCAAAAAGCACATTAAAATACATAGACGTAGTATTGCAGACTGGTCACTAGGTGTTAGTAATGCTACTGTGATGTTAGGAGAGACACACAATCGCCGGGACAAGAGACTTTTAATTGCAGGTTTGAATGATCTCACAACAGGCACAATAATGGCAAATAAAATTAGGGATGTCTCGATCCGATACTGATATTGGGCCGATATCAGTTCCAGACTTTGCACTTCCATCAGGAACCGGATAGAGCCAATGTGATCACAACAACAGTGTTTGCTAGCGTGATAACAAAGTAGCAAGGACCTGTTTTATAAATAAAAATACCTTTTGACCAAAAATCCGCAAATTTGCAGGGCTGTGAATGCTGAATTGTGAATGTGCAGAAGGTTACCAACGCTGTATATTTAACATTATTAGAGCCCTCTAGACAAAAAATAACACCCCTATAGTCACCTTTACACTCATATTAGCCAGTGTAGTAGACATAAGTGTAAATAAGTCATTTACGACAAAGACCTGTGCTTGTGTGAGTTGCTATGTGTTCCTGAAAGAGCAGCGTGAATGGGGGACAGGAAGCGACAGTAGCCAGAGTTTTTATTAAGGATTAATGGATTGTAATTTAAACCTGCAATAAAAGCCAGTTGTTCCGGCCATTGGTGATCGTGTGTCACAGCAAACATTGCAGTAAGATTGCAGATTCCCAGAATTTGTATTTTAGTTTATTTAGCAATTTCTATGCTTGCAAATGCTTTAGGCAAAACATGACATAACATAATAATAGGTTGTATTCAACTATAAAACAGCATGATTTAGTACTTAATATATTTTTGAAAATCTGTGATGGAGTGAAGCCGCAAATCAAATGGCAAAGTGGCAAATGACTACTGTAGTGCTCTAAAGTTAACATGCGGGCATGTTTACGTACCATGCTGATCTTGGAATTTTCTCCGATGAAGGAATCCCGGAGGACCTTGGTCAAAGTGCTCATTCTGAAAGGAATGTGATCACTGTTCATGCCGAGTGACCGGATGCACTCCTGTCGTTTAGGGAAAAAGAGGTAAGGGTCCTGTGATAACGTCCTCATCTACCCAACAGACGATCCACATCCTTATATTCAGTGTTGTCTAGTGAAGACATCAGCACTGGGGCAGTTAGAACATATCACCTTGAGAGCCAGGAGGCTGCGGTTGATCTCGGCCGTCTCCACCAAGGTGGAGCGGTCGTTGCTGCTGACATCCGTGCCGCGCTCATTGCCTGCCAAGTCGACCAGGGAGAACTTGCCGTGCAGCGTGGCATTGCGGTTGTTGCGTCTGAGGACAATCTGGAGGATGGCGTGAGAGCGCGAGGAGTTGGCGTTGGCCGAGGTCTGGCCAAATGTTCTAGAAGATAAAGAAAAGGGAAGCCACACGGTTGATGCTTAATTTGCCTGGTTGTGTATCTTTAGAGAGCAGATTTAAGATGAAAGTCTTCAGCTCGTACCTGGCGGCACTGCCCAGCTGGATCATCTTTACGACCTCGTCCGCCGTGGACACGTAGACCTCCTCCAGGCCCACGACCTGTACCTGCTGACGCTCATCCTCCAGCACACGGAGCTTGGCCTTTTTATTTAGAAGGTCATATACCTGGACACAAAAAGCAACAAGAAGGCAACTGGATTAGAGCAAGACGAAGAGAAACAGAAAGAAGGTATGTTTCTTACTTTGCCGTTGTAGATCTCAAAGAAGCTGACGTAGGCAGACAAATCCAGGCTGGCATACCTCCTGTGACTGAGACAGGTGAACACATCCTGAGCTAGAAGAGAGGAGATGTGAATAAGACCATGTCAAACTAGAATGCAATCGCATTCCTTTGAGTTCTACCTGCTAAGGCGTAGATTCCCTTGGCGCAGTTCTGCTGCTTGCCTGAGAAATCACCTCCCATTGTCTACATGCAAAAAACCCTAAGTCAGTTCATCAAATCATGTTAGAAACACCATCTGAACTCCCCATCCACGTACATGTGTCTTCCCACTTCCTGTCTGACCGTAGGCGAAACACGTTGCCATGCCACCTTCAAAGATGGACTGCACCAAAGGTTTTGCAGTGAACCTGAAGACCACAAAAATGTACATGTCAAGCAACTGGTAGTATTAACCCCCCTCAAACTGAGGAAATATGTATTTTTCATTGTGCAAGAACAATATTTATTACACTTTTACATTAGGGGTATAATGATTACTTTTAACGATTCGATTTGTGGTTGCGATTTGATTCAAGGGCGTTATTGGTAAAAAAATAACTTTAACCAAAAATTCAAGCAGTCTGACTGGGAAATAAATTCCTGCATACCGCACAGTGCAAGTAAAGTTTCCTCAATTCCTTTTACTTTTTGTAAGAGAATCAGGTAAACAACAATTCATGGCAAATGCATTCAGGTTTTATTTGAAAAAGGTGCAACCAACACTTCAGGTTGAATTAAGAATGAATGAATGAATGAAGATGTTGAAGTATTAATTCTAATAAAACATGACTAACTTTAATTTGATACCTCATTCACTTCTCTACCCAAATTAATACATTATTTCACACCAACAGATTTGAATGAGAAGTCATGTGCAGATAGATATTACATATTACATAACTAATTGATCCACGCCAAATCAAACTGTTACAAGTGTAACATTTTTAACGCCGTTATCATTAAAATAGCTAAAAAACACACACACCCATATAAACTCTGCCATGCTTAAATCCAATGCTTTATTTCCTACTATCGATTAAATTGATGGGTTACCTTAAAATGATGTTTGATCGATATATGTTGTCTGGAATACCAAGTTGGTGAACACATGTAGTTGGATCTTGGGTATATAAATCAATCAATCTAGTAAATGAATTGTTACACCAATACTTTAACCTTTTCCAGACTGACAGACCTCAATGAATGTTACGTTTTAATGGGTGAGGAGGGGGCAACCTATGTAGGGTTGAATTATTTTTCTCCCTTAATAATGACGTTTCTTTAAAAAACAAACCAGCATTTTGTGTTCAATTGTGTTCTCATTGAATAATATTTTATAAAGAAGGGGGCAAACATTTTATTCACACCACTGTGTGTGTGTGTGTGTGTGCGCGCGCATCTTTTTATACATATATACTTTATATATTTTACAATACATGTATGCATATATTTTTAATAGTATATTTAGCATTCATATACTGCACATACTTTAGTATATAAGTAACACCCCACACTGTCCATGTAATTTTTTTTTTGGCTAAATAATCCACCATGGGCCAAATAAAGCTGTGGCTACCAGCAGAATGTGATCTTGCCAGCAATGTTACTTGCTAACTTTTCAAGTAAGAAAAGACGAGCACACTTATCACATCTGTCTAAAATCTGAGGTAGCCCAACGTCCATTCTGTGGTATTTTGTATGAGTGGGTGCCCAAGGTCAGCAACGAGTATTTCACAACAGAGCTTTTTTTTCGTTCAGACAAAACAAATCGTAGAAGTATCTCATCCAATTGATGCAATGCTGAATCATCAGAAAACACCTAGTGTGTTATTTCAATTTCCATTGGTTTATTTAGTTATCTATACTTTTATTTCCTTTTTTTTTGTTCAGTTTTACAGCAGCCAATTCTGGCACACTTTCATTTTGAAATTTTGCTTGAAAGTGATGCCACATTTTCTGTACAATAGGTTTACTTTTGTCTAAATTAATCATGAAAATAAAAAAAAATCTCAACACAAGCCACCTTTTGGTCCCTTTGGCATACTCTTGCAGACTCGGCGTAACACTTCCAGTATTTGCTCATTAAGTCCGCTTCTTGTCGCCTGTCACTCACCGAGTTGCATTGTAAAATGGCACATAAGAAACGGTTGTGTTTACTTTATTTTACAGTTCAGGTTAGATTGTATTTTGTTGCGCTGCAAGGATTTGCTGTGCGCTGAGATGAGAAGATCACTGTGTGATTTTGCAACTGTATTACATTAAAATGTCCATCCACCCATTTTCTTTACAATTGTCTTCCCTATGATAAGTGGGTACCCTGGAGCCTATGCCGGATTGGACCAATGACAGTGGATACGCAGACTAATGGTGTACCTTCTGCCGTCTGGTGCAAGAGCATTTAATTGTTCTGTCATGTCGGTGGTATAAATAGACACATTGTTTGTAATAAATGAACTATTTTTGGCCACCTAAATGAAATCGAGGCACTGCTTTAGAAAATGTGTTTGTTTTGTTAATATTACCTGTACACCAAGCCGTTTGTGACCGTTTCATCAAAGGAGTAGTCAAACTGGAAAATTTGGTTGTCCAAGTACTTGGTGAGGTCCACTTTCTGCTTTGGCTCGTGCACCAGCAGAGCACCTCTTCCGGGTACGGACACTACATCAATTTCCTTTCTATTCAGTTCTGTTACACACAGCAGAGAAAAGGTTCTGAAAGTGTGTGAAAAGGGATGGCAACGCACAAGGCAACGCTACATTGTAGCTACCTTGCTTGTTTAGAGGTCGTTTACGAACGCACACGCAAATTCTGTGAGGTTCAATCTGCAAAAATCAACACAAAAATCAACACAAAATAAAAAACAGCTCATAACACAGCGGTGGTCCTTGAACGAAAACTTACCACATCATTGGTTGATAGAGGGGTGACTTCCAAGGTCTCCCTGAAGTCTCGGATCATTTCGTAGAATTTCTGGTTGGGCCGCGACACCTCTTTAAACTAAGAATGCAGAAAAGAAGTGTCCATTGCAACTCACATTCATCCATCCATTTTCCACTGCTTATCCGGGTCCGGGTCGCGGAGGCAGCAGCTTCAGTAGGGAAGTCCAGACTTCCCCGTCCCCAGCGACCTCTTCCAGCTCCATCGGGAGGTCACCAAGGCGTTCCCAGGCCAGCTGTGAGACATAGTCCCTCCAGCGGCCTTCTCCCGACTGGGCATGCCCAAAACACCTCACCAGGGAGACGCCCGGGAGGCATCCGGACTAGATCCCCGAGCCACCTCAACTGGCTCCTCTCGATGTGAAGGAGCAGCGGCTCTACTCTGAGCTCCTCCCGGATGGCCGAGCTCCTCACCCTATCTCTTAGGGTGAGTCCAGCCACCCTACGAAGGAAACTCATTTCCGCCGCTTGTATCCGCGATCTCATTCTTTCGGTCATGACCCATAACTCATGACCATAGGTGAGGGTGGGAACGTAGATCGATCGGTAAACAGAGAGCTTTGCCTTCCGGCTCAGCTCTCTCTTCACCACGACGGTCCGGTACAGCGACCGCATTACTGCAGATGCTGCACCGATCCGTCTGTCGATCTCACGCTCCAACCTTCCCTCACTCGTGAACAAGAACCCGAGATACTTGAACTCCTCCACCTGAGGCAAGACCTCACTCCCAACCCGGAGGGTACAGTCCACCCGTTTCCGACTGAGAACCATGGCCTCGGATTTGGAGGTGCTGAGTCTCATCCCAGAAGCTTCACACTCAGCTGCAAACCGCTCCAGTAAACGCTGAAGGTCACAGCCTGATGAGGCCATAAGGACCACATCGTCTGCAAATAGCAGAGACGAGATCCTAAGGTCACCAAGCTGGACTCCCTCAACACCTTGACTGCGCCTAGAAATTCTGTCCATGAAGATTATGAACAGAATCGGTGACAAAGGGCAGCCTTGGCGGAGGCCAACGTTCACCGGAAACAAGCTCGACTTACTGCTGGCAATGCGAACCAGGCTCCTGCTTCGATTGTACAAGGACCGAATGGCACGTAGAAGCGGACCATCAATCCCGTACTCCCGGAGCACCCCCCACAGGACACCACGAGGGACACGGTCGAATGCCTTTTCCAGGTCCACAAAGCACATGTAGACTGGTTGGGCAAACTCCCACATACCCTCGAGTACCCTTGCAAGGGTGTAGAGCTGGTCCAGTGTTCCGCGACCGGGACGAAAACCACATTGCAGCTCCTCTAACCGAGGTTCGACTAACGG